>JAHLWY010000205.1:0-148368 GCA_020002185.1 Paraescarpia echinospica
TTACGACTCTAGTCTGATCTGGTTTCCAACACTCTCTCCACAGAGCTTGCCTCGCTCCTCTGCCACTCGCTCGGCCACCTACAGGCAGAACTACAAAACTACAACTGCAAGATGCACAGAAATGATGGCCTACAGGTTATGTCTAGTTTGCTCATTTCTTCATTTTATATGCAAATAGTTACTGTTTACAAACACCAAAACAGAGATTTACTACATTTGACTAACAGTTAGTAGTTTTTAGTAAGACAAGATAATAGGCTCTTGTGGTGCTAAAAGAAACTTCTTCGTTTTAGATTGTTTCAACTTTCAACTATTGCGTACAGCAATGGCACTGATCTGTCGTGGTTGAGTGCACACGATGCGACACAGAGAACCATCGCCGCAGGCAACATAGTCTTCTAGGTTGAACCGAGTTACCTGGCAGACGAGAGCAATCTGCTGTGATCACTTTTAGATGAGAGTCATGAAGCACAACATTGCATATTGTAATGTCTTCATAGAAATAATGCTCAAAGATATTTAATTACAATTCTTTAAAAAAGTTTATTTCTTTCTTGAAATGTTAACTACAGGTAATCACGTCAAATTAATTTTAATTATTTAGCAGAGAAATATAATGCAACACCAATGTTACACCAGAGTGACATCAGTGTGACACTAATGCAACGCCAACGTGACACCAGCGCAACACCAATGTGACAAAAGTGCGACACCAGTGCGACACCAATGCAACACTAATGTGACATCAGTGTGCCAACGGTATGACACCAGAATGACGCCAATGTGAAACCAGCGTAAAACCAGTGTGAGGTCAGTGCGATACCAATGTGACACCAGTGCAACACTAATGTGACATCAGTGTGCCAACGGTATGACACCAGATTGACACCAGCATCACGCCAGTGTGACACCAGTGTAAAAACCAGTGTGAGGTCAGTGTGACACCAGCATAATACCAATGTGACACCAGTAACACACATGACTTGACACTATTCAACTCATCTGCATCCGGTGTCAATATGACGCTCATCTGACTGACACGACGCAATGACACTGACTTGCGTGGTCTTGCCGCACCCTGTCTCTTCGTTGATGACAATCACCTGGTTGGAGATGATGTGGCTCATGAGTTGCTACAGGGAATACAACATTACACGATTAACTCTTGACGTGTCATAAGAATACAGAGTGTGTAAAGAGAGATCTGTGTACAAATAAATAAATATACTTACATAGCGCCAAGTCTAGTTAGAAACTATTCAAGACGTTTTACATGTAAAATAGTAACACATCAAAAAAGTAATTAAGTATAAAATAAAAATACAATATAAAAAAGTTATTTTTAAATATCTGTATTGTTGTGTCATATAAACAAACGATATAACTAATAAAAGCTTAATGCCAAGTCTAAAAGTCATAATAGCAGATAGAATGTTGAATAAAAGGGAGTGTTTAACAGTGCTCTTAAAAGTCTCATTGTTCATTTACAAACTGTGGCCATGATCAAGAGACCACTCCAGCCAGTGGCTCATTCACCACACACCGAACTAAATTCAGGGCCAGGTTGCTCATGCAGCCACCTCAATATCAGAGATAGGGCCTATTCAGTTATAAATAGACCAGTTTTTGAAAAAAATAGGCTAAATGTGAAAATTTACCAGTTTCGGGGATCTTTGGGGGCCCTTAGAATGATTCAATAAAATACAGATTTCTTGTGCATAGTTGCAGTACCCGAAGATATGTCTATACAAAATTAGAGAAAAAGTTGCTGAACGGTTTCTGAGATATGGCAGCTAATGGCACACGGTGGACGTGGAGTAATGGCATAAGTCCATTGGACCTTTGGCCCAAAGTACTAAAAACGGGTGAAATCAATCAGTATAATGTGGCGTGGCAATACACATTCAGTGTAGGAAAACGTTTCACTCAAGGGAAAACAGTTCCACTTGAGATCTAAATGGGGGTTACAGTAATGTCTCAAGAGAGGTGCAGTATAAGGTTTGTGGGAGCCTTTAAATGCAGGTCTATAAAATAATGCACCCACAAAACATTATGGGCCTGATTTGGCTGTAGTCTAATTCTGAAGTTCGATAGCACTTCCGTACCATGATATAAAGCTGCGAATATAACAACATATAACGTTTGCACTTCAAGTGGATGAAGGCAAAGTATCGAAACAAGTGAGAGTGCGACACGGCAAGATGTCAAATCCGGAAAGAAGCCTTCTTGGACATCTGGAGGGTTTATTTAGTTTGACCAGCCACATGGACACAGTTGACTGTAGCTATCGGAAGAAACAAGAACAACACACATTTCTTTTTAGAGCCGACTAACATTTTGCAAAATATAATGAGACATGTGGAGAGTTAATTCATAACTTCTCCAAACATCCATCAATTCATCTTTTAAAACCAATGCAGTCCACCTTATAATATAACACATACATTATAAATTGCCAAACAAATCAACTTGATTATGTTTTACCAATAGATAAAATAATCTGCCAAACAATATTCCATACAAAGGCTTTGATGGAGCAGAGCGCAGTGGAGCAGTAGCTAGAGCTTCAGACTCTCGACCGAGAGAACCCAGGTTTGAATCATGTGCTGCAGTGTCAAACCTTGGACAAGTATGTTCACTCTATGTTGCTCCAGTTCACTCAGCTGTATGAATGAGTACCTGGCAATAGACAGTTGTGGATATAAAGTATTTGATATGTACAGCTATTTTGTATTAATCCACTTAATTAAAGCTTTAACATTGTTAACAAGTAAAATATTAACAACAGGAATAATCCATACTAAATTCACTATATAATGGTGTTATATGGTTTCACAATTAGCTAACAATAATTAAAAACAACATATTTCTGAAAGGGGAGCATCCATGGCCCAATGCCCACCTAAATACACCAGTTTAGGAGTATAAACTGAATGGATCAGGGTGAAATCCATTAAACTATTTATTAAGACATTTAGACAGTCTTTCATACTGCTGACATTATTGATGTTAAAACTGTTGAATCATTCAGTACCTAAATGACAAGCACACCTACGCGCTACAATTTTTTGTATAAAATTCACCTATCACTGTATATAATAAAACTAGCAATTATTACAAGAAAAAACTTTTTTGCAAAATAAAATATTTGCAAACAAATTAATATGTATTGTATAATAGCCATGATATATTACCACTGATAAACAACATTAAAAAGCAGCAGTAATTACACAAGCTGATGATCATAATAAATACCATCAGCTGATGTCAACATTAAATTTAAGGTAACCTTATTTAATTAAATATCGCGTGTTTTATTAACTGACTTTGACAATATTATTGAAATATAAAGCGTGATCTATTCCCACGTCTGAAATCAACCATAAAGTGGCACCACCTACCGGAATTTACAGTGGAATTAATGAATACACGCAAAAACGAGTAAATATCTTGTACATTTTGATCGATAAAAGGCAGTAAATTTAATTGTTTGATCACGTGACGAATGTATATGTGTAGAATAGATTTTGTAGATATATGGTGTGAAGTTTGATGACTACAGGTGACCGTTATCATGGTTTTTCGAGGTGCGGGTCTAAACTGCAAAAATACCGATTTCCCATTGCAAATGGCGACCATGTGGCATGTTAACGTTTTGTCAGATTATAAGAAAACTGTACCTGACAAAAATCTGAAATTCATTCACAGCCACTGCTATCATGTCATTGATATGCTGAAGAAATGTTGTCAAAATCACATACCTCCAGCTCTTAAAATGCGTGCATGTACGGTGCGCATCGATATTGACCAAAATAACCACTTTTTTCAGCACCCACGTGTGCTATGTGGAAGAAAATGGCAAAAAATCACTCCGCCAACTACACTCTTCCAAATATGCGTCATTTCATTTCCACTACATTCTACCACAGGACCTGTTGATACGCCTGATTTAGTGCACTCGGTTCACATGAAAAAGGGTCTCAAATTTAAAATATCACTATTTACAGGGGACTATGATTTATTTTAATACAACAGGAAGTTTAACTGTGGTTTCACCCCTAATAGAAATGGTGATTATGGAGAAACATGTCGAATTTAGCCTGTTACTGTTACTAAAGATACATGCAAATCATGCAGACTGCTGAAAAAATTAATGAATCCGTACACCTAATAATTTACTATTAACTTCAGAAGTCAGGTGCCACCATCCTCACAAGCCAGGGGTCATTGCGCTGCGCTACACTGGCTGACCAGCTGCAGCGACCCCTGGCGCACGGGGATGGGTGCCACCTCTGCTGGTCAACACACACATAATACCCAGTAGGCCTACTGTATGAATTTCTCTTTTACCAATTCCTTTTATATTGACCCACACTGCCCATGACTGCTTGCACAGACAAACTTCTGGCGCACCTTTTTGAGATTGCTCAACATGTTAGAAAAGCATACAATGTCAGGTGTTATATCGAAGTTATCGTGGTCGTTGAAGCGGGATTCCTTCAAACATGACGTCATCGTCCGATGCTGTTTCGTAGATATCACTTGGGCTGCCGGTATCGAAGTTACGTCGGATAGTAGCGACTTTGTCCATATAAAAGTCACCGAAAGTAGTGGCTAACGGTTCGGCCGATTCATGGATTGGTAAGATTACGTGTCCCGTGTAAGTTACCATCAAATGTCACGTTAATTTGAAAAGATGTTTCTGATCCTTGCCACAGTCTCTGATCATTGCAGAAAAGAACGTTTTCTTCGCACTGATTATCAATTTGTTAAATACATTGCATTGCTCTCTGAACATCTGCGGATGAACGGTCAGTTTGGTTCGCCGCCATACCATCTCTGCGCGCGTGTTTGGCGTGTCTCAGTTCATCTGAATACCATTGCGCGTTTGGTCCCAGTGTTATCAACTTTCTTTGGACGGGAGAGTGTTGGTCGACAACCGCTTCAATTCCCATAGTATAGGCGTGTACAAGTTAATTTAAATCGACACATACCTCAGACGGGCGGGATACACATAGATCAAAGGGTCGGACTCTCGATAAGCCAAAGGGCTTCCTTGTCCACCTGCCACCTAGAGTTAATTCTGTGGGTGGCAATCTTGTTAAATCTTGTTAAATCTTGTTAAATCTTGTTAAATCTTGTTAATTTTTTAGCGGCTGATCAGTGTTGTTCATAATTGGAGTTAAATCCTTGATAAATTCCGGAATACAAATGTCCCGAAGCTTCCTGAAAATGACCAGCTGGCGAACGATGTTTGGCTTCGTTAAGTTCATTCTAAAACACACAGACAGATGGTCGCCGGAAGGGTTACCCTTTGTGTCACCAAGACATATACGATTGGCTCAGAAACTGTTGGCTTCCCGATCAACAAGGTACAAATGTCCCGGGTGATGACAACGTCCAAGGTATGGCCCATCTTGTGTGTGGGTCCCTCCATGTGTTGTACCAATCCGTGAGCTTCCAACGTGCCATTGAAGCGCACGGCATCTGCATCGTTAACGTTGTGCAGGTGGAAATTAAGGTCACCTGTTATGATTACATCGTTGGATATAACAGCAAGGCGGTCCAAGTACAAACTCCACTCGTCAAAAAAAACACTGTTCTGAAAACCGTATCGTTTACAGGGAGGCGGACGGTAAACGATGAGTCCGTATGTTCGAAATGTGTCTAAGCCTATAGCTTTGCAGTCGCTTCGTCAACTTGCATGGTCCCGTTGCCGTATCGCACGCATTGTAGAACTTGTATAGTGCACAAGTCGAAGTCATCGTGGCCGTTTACTGCAACAACAGTAAAGTGATGTAATATTAATAATTAATAATACTAATAAGAAGAAAACAAAGACGAAGAAAACATCTGAGTTACACGATCTCCTCGTTTCTCTGTACCACTTTTGAAGTCTTTGCATTGGATTCCTGTATGATATCGTGTAATATTTAAGATCTGTATCATTACAGACCAGGCGCTGTCCAGTAAGCAACCGTCTTATTTGCATTCACTGTTTATTCCTGTAAGAAAACCTATCCAGCTTCGATCATCTAGTTCTGACTTACTTTTTGGTAGTAGAGTCAACACTAACATTGGAACTAGAGCTTTTTCTATTGCTTCACCGACTCTTTGGAATATGGTCCCTCTTAGTGTTAGATCAGTTGAAAATATTACAACATTCTGTCGTCATTTAAAAACTTATCTTTACAACCTTGCTTATCCATTATAGCTCCCTAGCGCTGGAATACTGCTTAAGGATTTTGAGATTGACCAATCCTTTTGTTTTTATGCGCCTCTGAGCTTGGTTTGCAATTATTTAGGCGCAATAGAAGTAATCTTATTATTATATGTACTGCCGCGGAACTACTTCGAATTCGTACGCCTCTGTTTGTCAAGTGAGGAAAATGACGTCATCGCCAATTGTTGATACGCCAATCCGTAGCTACGCAGTGTGCAACTTTGTGTGAATGTCGCGCCAGTATAAGCAAGCGCCAATTCTATGTTGCACATTCACGACAAGCGTCCATCCTTGCGCGACATGGGACGCCGGTTGCGAATTACCATAACTGACATAGGCGGATCCAGGGGAGGCCTCCGGGCACGTGCCCCCTACTCTTTTGGTATCGCTATGCCTGCGCTATAGTGGGGTGCCCCATACATCTTTGGAATGTACCCCCGTTATGTGCCCCCAAGACTTTGGAATGTGGCCCCGCTTAGGTTAGTCTCACCATTCTTCTACTTCCTACCATTGCAACTCCACATAAACTTTTTTCACCCATTTATTATATTCATTATTTTCCTCATACCAACATTGCTTAGGCAATCGCACCTTGGCAACTGTTTGGAACTATTCACTGAGCTGACAAACTCCTCTTTCCTTTCTGTCTCTTGGTTTATGCCGCCTTCAGTTTTCTATCAGTGTGTGTAAAGTATTATGCAAAGCTGAATTGTTGTTTTTATACATATTTTGGTGAAAAGTAAAGTATTATACTTTGTAAGACACATTATGCCAAATGTGTACCTTTTACGCGTGACACTGTGTACATTCGACATACATCAAATGTTTATTAAATTATTTGCCTGTGTTCTTTCACGTGAAAGCAAAAAACATTATGCTTGAAAGGCAATGTTTGAAATTTAACAGTCTGCTGCCTACAGTCAGTGATTATGGTTCTCGGTATGACGTATATATTGCGTCAATATTGTTCCTTTAATATGATATACTTAAATAGATTTGTAAATATATGATAATGTTAGTATTGACCGGATCCAAACAAATGGAAAATTTGACTTTACAAAGTTATGCAATAAAATTAATCAATACGAATATGAAATGTGCCACTAAATACTAATGATTGTAAATATTTTACTCCAGGTGAAACCTCAACATCTTTCCATTGTTACCATATATTCCTGTCGATGTTCTGTTCGAACTGTCGCAGTTTAGAGGCACACTTGTCGCGCCACACCTTCTCACCCCTGACTGTAGAAGGCCTCCTTCAACGTAAGCTCGGTTTCGCCTAGTTTCCGCAGATTGTTCAGATACTTATAGGGGAAGTGCCGTTTCGTCACCTCGCAATCGTAGGCTTTCAAGAACGTATGGTAACTAAAGCCGGGCGCGAGGTAGTTGGTGATGTCTAGGAACTTCAGAGTCTCCGTCGATAGACTCAGATAATTGTTATTTCTTTTGATCGCAAACGCCGACGATACGGTCTAACCTTCGTCCATGAGAAGGTGTGTCAAGTACGTTTTGACTATGTTCAGGTGGTACTTGCCCGAATTGAATCCGAGGACGCGAAGCTGACGTAGGTGCGCACGTAGACGGTCTGCGAATGTGATGTACGGGTTCTTCTTCTTCTTCTCCTCTCCCTCTTGACACTTGGCTTTCCATTCATTCTGGAGAGCGGTGAGCTCTTCGAAGATAGGTTGGTACGAGGGTTGCAGCTCCTTGCGCGCCACCTCGTATATCTCTTCCAGAGACCTTGGCGAGTTTGCTCGAATCCCCGGTCGTATAGAAACACTGCGCCGACTAGTGCCCGGGGACGTTCGAGGCGATACTCACGCTGAGAAATCGTGCCTGGCTAGCCACCGGAGTTTGGAACTCTCCGAAGGTAGTCGAGCGTGTTCGAAGTAGAACTCGAAATCGAACGTAGCTCTGTACGAATAGTAGCGGAGGTCTTCTTCTATGTAGATACCCTCGTCCTACAGCTGTTGGAATAAGGACGGTTTCGGGTGGTAGACACCGCTGGGGTAGACGCACCGTACGCCGCCCTCGTACGTAGCTTCGTGCCGGCGCAAGAACCACATCTTTTTCCACAGAGACTCACAGCACTTGGGGCTACGGTAAGTGTGACAGAATAGGGTCACGTCCTGTATGTACGAATAATGATATTCGTTCAAATTCACAGTCATTGTATTCTACCGAGCGCCTTCAGCGGTTGTCTACTCATTCTCTAATTCCTCCAGTCGGTACACGACCACGTTCGATTGGAAGACGGTTTTATCCCGATCGAGGTTGTCCAGATGGACACCGTCAAAAGCGTAGGCGTTCCCCACGGTGGTGTAGTAGGTGTACAGTTTCAACGTCACGGCCGTCAACGCCGTTACGTCAGAGCCTCTATGTAGCGCCATGCAGTGGAAGAGGCACATCTTATCGATGTAGGGTCTACCGTGACTATCCTTCTCCAGGGTGATGACAGCCTTGTTTCTTCGCAGGTAATCGGGAAGTTCCACGCCAATACAGCCGATAGGATGTTGGATGATGTCGTTGAGGAAGACCATCCCTTGTCGGGTCTTTGGACCATGACGTACTGTAGGACGTCGAGTTGGTGGATGCGTTCGAGGAACCGTTCGAAATCTCGGACATTAGTAATCAGAGAAGGTTCCTCGAGGTAGCGACAGCAGCAGTTGCACAACGAGTGGTAATATCTATAGCGAAACGTTTCCTTGTGTCTGAGGATGAAAGCAAAACTCAAGTTGATCTTGAAGGCATGGGTCTGCTCCTCTAAACTGAGCCACATTCGAGCATCGAGAGTGCCCTTGTCCAAGCCTGTTAGCTGATAATTGTATCTCGATTGAATCGGAAACATCACCGCGGACGTGCGTATACTGGTCCAGTGATCGCGAACGATCCGTCGATGTCCTTCCGATACGGCGTCGTGAGCGCCTAAGAGAGCCTCTTCGCCGTTGTTGGCAGAAACGTCGGCGGCCGCGGCCGCGGCAGCAGTCCAGCATTTGGTGGCAGCAGCGTCAGCAGGCCGGCGACGTTTTAGTCTACCGGGACAGCGCATCATGAGGTGACTCAACATAGCACTCCGTTCCCAAAAAACACGACCGCACTTTTCGTGTTGCAATGCGACACAGCAAGTTTATTCGACCCCTTTCCCGCTAGATGCCACGATTAAATATGGATTTACGTCTATCGAATAGTCAATAAGGCTTCAACATTTGTTTATTACATTCACACATAGAAAGACTCTAACTGAAATTCAGTTATAATTTTGTATGCGATTCAGCGTGTGTTGTAACAGCGAAAGCAAATTTATTTAAATACGTTTACACTTACATACCAGCAGTATGACTAATTACCGGTCTATATACGAGCTAGCTGATAATGTCTATGCGTGTAAAATGTTCGTCTTACTGATACGTGCAAACATATAGCAGTAGCGCTGGACGTAATTACATATTAACGTTCGCATTACATAACAGCAATATGACTAATTACCGGTCGATATATGAGCTAGCTAGTAATGTCTCTGTGTGAATAATTTTCGTCTTACTGATACGATCAAACATATAGCAGTAACGCCAGGCGTTATCTTGCAAACCCCTTTGAACTTTCATACGGTTTGTATTTTTTATGGGAAAAACCTTTGATCTTTCATGCCAATGGATAATGAGCGTCACATTATAACTACTAACATGGTTGACTTTATTCGACCTGTGTATGGCTCTTCTCCAAGACGTGAATGTCTTCACGTTTGCTGTTAAGGAAGAAAAGATGCAGATTTACAAACTGAACTCACTCCTGTGTCCCTCACCATAAAGACAACTCGACGTGGTATTTACGTACGCTACAACGTCACAAACATATAGGTGGTGGACAAGCGTCCGTGCCTTGTTTCAGCGTCTCTCTGCTGCAATCACCGCCCATGTCACATCTTCCAACGACAAAATGTTTACCTATGCCACCGATATCACAACTTTCGGCGACGCCGTCCATGTCACCAATTCTACCGACGCGGTCAATGTCACAACTTCCGCCGACGCTGCCGACCAGCAACACGTCACTGAATCCACTTTTCCAGGTACACAATATGACACCTTCGCCTCTGGCCCCCAAAGTAAAGCTTAAACTTTCCTGTCTCCTTCTCGGGTGACCATGGAGCATACAAAAAATTACCCTGGTCTATCCCTGTATTTTGAACTACATTCAACCGCAACGTCCTCCTGCTAACCCTTTCGAGAGTGTATTTCGACTCGACGACGAAATGCGAGACATATCAGATATACACGAGAGGGAAAACTTCACGCAAGTGACATCGTAGATTTCATGAACGACGTGCTGAGAAAGCGGAAGTCGTTTGAACTGGTGGGATAGAAAACCTTCGCTCATAGTCTCAAGGAAGTCAACAGGACAATGAATTTAATGGGGAACTCTGATCGTCGGATTTACATGACGACAACGTTAGTGGACGTCGACATTTCAAAGGAAATCAGGATTCCGTTTGACAACGGTCGGCATCTTTTTTTTAGACGGCCATCATCATCACGGCGTACAGCTCATTTGGTGACACCGTTGCAATACATACTTTGGCAATCGTATTAATAGTCTTACACTTTACAAACAAATATAGACTAATCGTATTGTCAATATTAGGATTACCTTTCTGCATAAAAGAGGTTGCTGTGCTTCATACAATCCACAGGAACAGTGTCCAGAAGACATTATGTCGGGAATATTCTGTATATTATTTGTCAGAAATACACGTGTTTTTAAACGCGTGGCTTTTACTATAACTTAATGACGGAGATGAAAGGGTAACGCAATGTCCCTTTGTTGTTAAACAGTGTAGAAATTGAGGTCCCCTTCACCATTAGATGTCTCTAGTGAATAGGGGTTTTACCGTTGAGACCCTCCACACGGGAGAACTTACTGAAATTCGTGTTGCAATGCGACACAACAAGCTTATTCAACCCCTTTCCCACTAGATGTTAGTATTGAATATGGATTTACCGTGTATCGAATAGTCAATACTGTTCATAAGGTTTCAACATTTTATTTACTACATACACACGTAGAAGACTCTAACTGAAATTCGGTTAATACTTTGCATGCGAATCAGAGTGTGTTGTAACTGCGAAAGCAAACCTATTTAAATACGTTTACACTTACATACCAGCAGTATGACTAATTACCGATCTATATACGAGCTAGCTAATAATGTCTCTGCGTGAATAATGTTCGTCTTACTGATACGGGCAAACATATAGCAGTAACGCCGTCCGTGATTACATATAAATGTTCGCATTACATACCAGCAGTATGACTAATAACCGGTCGATATACGAGCTAGCTAGTAATGTATATGCGTGAATAATGTTCGTTTTACTTATACAGGCAAACATGTAGCAGTAACGCCGTGCGTGATTACATCGTCATCGACGTGGTTACGGTGTATATGTATAGCCCAGCGGTGGCGCCCTCTCTTAATATGTCTGGTGAAGGGTCAATGGTCAAAATGTCAAAGTTCAAGAGTCAAATGTTAATTATTGCTAATTAGGGGTTAATTAGTGCTAATTAGGGTCTAATTACACTCTTTTTATACGTTTGTTTACATAATTAGTTATTAATTACCTTTTTTTGATATTTCATACCGTTTGTCATTTTTTATAGATAACGCCTTTGATCTATCGTGCCAATGGATAATGAGAGTCACATTATAAATATTAACATGGTTGACTTTATTCGACCTGTGCATGGCTCTTCTCCAAGACGTGAATGCCGACACGTTTGCTGTTATAGACGAAAGATTGCAGACTTACAAACTGAAGTCACTCCTGTGTCCCTCACCATAGAGAAAACTCGACGAGGTACCTATACACACTACAACGTCACACACCTAGAGGTGGTAGACAAGAGTCCGTACCCTATTTCAGCGTCTCTCTGCTGCCATCACTGCCCTTGTCACAACTTCCGGTGACGACATTTTTACCGCCGATTTCACAAAATTTGTGAGACGTCGTCCATGTCACCACTTCTACCGACGCGATCAATGTCACAACTTCCGCCGACGCTACCGACCAGCAACACGTCACTGAATCCACTTTTACCGGCGTAAGGTGGAACGATCGTGAAGAGATGATGTACAGAAATGTGGCCCTTCCCGCAAGTGACATCGTAGACCTCGTGCTGAGAAAGCGGAAGTCGTTTGAACTGGTGGAATGGAAAACCTTCGCTCGTGGTCTCAGGGAAGTCAACACGCCAATGAATTTAGTGGCGAACTCTGATCGTCGGATTTACATGACGACAACGTTAGTGGACGACAACATTTCAAAGGAAATCGGGATTTCGTTTGACAGCGGTCGGCATCGTTGTCCTAGACGGCCATCATCGTCACGGCGCACAGCTCATTTGGTGACACCGTTGTAATACATACGTTGGCAATCGTATTAATAGTCTTACACTTATAGACTAACCGTTTTTTAAATATTAGGATTACCTATTTGCGTAAAACAGGTTGCTGTGCTTCATGCAATCCACAGGAACAGTGAGCAGGAGAAATGATGTCGGGAATATTATGTCTATTATTTGTCAGAAATACACGAATCGACAAATAAAGTAAAATTGTGTTGATACGGTGGACAAATGTGTTTGTTTTTATTCTTAATTTTCATTATCATCAAAGCTCTCCTCACTGTTCTATTTTCAGTGACTACAATTCTTTTGTCAACATATCAGTGTGCGTGGCGTTCGATTTGACTATGCAAGTTTGAAAAGGTAATATGCCCACAATATTTAACGAAACTCACGTGACATGACTCCAGTCAAAGAAATAGTCGTCTGTTTGAGGCTTCAGTTCTAGTAAAATAACCAGTAGATGGACTTGGCGTTCGCATAATTTTCTGAAATTTAAAATATGAGGTATAGTGACATCTAGCAGAAACCCTTTGTACTTGTTGTCGCCATCTTTCCAGGCGACACAATTCCGGTATTTACACTTCTGTATTTACAAACTCTACATATTGCCACACCATTCACCCAGTTCATGGAATTTCCTAAATGAAGTGTCGCGACCCTCTTTCATACCATTCACTTCAGGTTACACCACTCCTGTAATTTAAATACACTGCGCGGCCATGAGTGATAGGTGACTTCCGACGCCTCGCAACGGACACCGATGTAACTAGTTAGAGCAACGCCATCTACCATCTATTCAGATCCCTATTATTCGAGACATTTCCAGGAACCGAAGCAGAGACCGAAGACCACACATCAATATCTCTAGCGGTTGCCATTCTGCAGAGCATAATCGAAAAATAAACGGGTAAAGGACGGCAGCAACTACGACACTCTTCAGTCCGCCGAATACCCAACTTCTTCAGTCTGTGTGGGGTACCTTTCTATCTATCTATCGATTTGCGGTATCCGGCGCCGTGGTTGCGCTGGCATAAGGCGTACGGGCAATTTCTTATCATAATTTGACCTATTGACCTACCAAGAAGCGCCACCTAGTTACTTTACATGTCAGTTCGCATGAGTAACTTTCAAAAAGGCAATTATCCGAAAATTACTATGTCCAAAACAGCTAAAGAAAAGTATGTGATATACCTTCATTCGAAAAGGCAGCAACCTATTCGTTGGTAACATAGACACTGTGCGAGACAATGAGAGATAGGCGACATCCAGCGCCAACCAAAGGACAACAATGTAAATTGTTAGAGTAACGCCATCTACCTTGCATGCCGGATTTCTATTCGTTCACACACTTCCGGAAAGGTGGAACCGTAGACGCGGACGTAACTGTCACGTGACTTCAGTATGACGACACTTCCGGCATACCGCCCCTAGTGCATAATTGAAGTACTACCTTATTTGGTGATGCCATCTAGCCAGAAAAAAATACTAATTAGGATTAGATACATAAAAACGTTTGGGTTAATTGAGCAAAAAATTAAACAACCCACCCACGTGGCTTTTTTTTCTTCTTCTAAAAATTTGGTTTTACAGGGACAATGAATTGTATGCAGTAAAATTCTCACAGCGGGTTAAATCACCATCAGAAATTCCATCAGCGAGGTTAATATAGACTAGCAATACCTATATAATAGTAATAATAATAATAATAAATAACGTCTAATGCGCCGATATCCTCAGACAAACCGAGCTCAGTGGCGCACCAAAACCAAAGGATTAAGCATTCTCGTACTCGTGTGATAGTCGAAAGTCGTCAACAATTGGATGGATGTGCTAGGAAGCTAGGGGGGATGGGCGATATTGAAAAGATAGGTTTAGAGGTGACTACGAATTGTAACAATATTTTCTGCTGATTTAACATTAACGGGAAGCGAATTCCATGTAGTTGCGCGGCAACTGAAAAAGCTCGAGTTCCAGCCTTTGTCTTAACTCTAGAAACAGATAGCAACTTCGAACTAGACGACCGAAGTTGGCTGGCTTGTCTAGCTGGTGTGAGCATTGAGTGTAAATAACTAGGTTGTTTAGATGAAAGGGCTTGGTAGGTGATTGTGCAGATTTTAAACATGATGCGATATCGCACGGGGAGCCGATGCAGTGATTTTAGTAGTGGCACTGAGCGGAGAATCGAGGAGATTGTGTGACTACCCTTACTAAAACAATTTGGACACTTTGTAGTTTTGCAATATCCTTGATAGCAATATTAAGAAGGAGGGAATTGCAATAATCTAATCTGCTGCTAGCAAGAGCTGTTGCGATAGTCTTAGCGACACAAAGCGACATATGTCGGCGAATGCGGCGAAGATCACGGATATAATAAAAACAGCAACGGCACGTTTGGGATATGTGTTGTCTGAAATTGAAGTCGCAAAAGGTCACTCCTAGATTCCTTACTGATGCTGCTGGTGTGATATTTTGACTCAGGATGCATGTTGGAAAAAAGTCATTAAGTTTACCTCGCTGCATTGGAGTACCAATGATGAGGAATTCAGTGTTGTCTGCATTTATCTTTAATTTGCTATCGGTCATCCATGAGAAAACATTTTGGAGACAATCGTTGAGTCGGTTTAGGGCGTGACTTGTATCGGGCGTGGCCAAGGAAATGTAGATCTGTGTGTCATCTGAATAAAGGTGATGATCTAAGTTATGACTTTGGATTACAGAGCTGAGTGGCGTAGGGTAGAGAGTGAAAAGCAAAGGCCCAAGAACGGAACTCTAGGGAATGCCACAAGCAGTGGGGAGTGAGGTTAGAAAGTAATTATCTATCTTTATATATTGATGTATATTGGTTAGATATGAAGAAAACCAGGTCAGAGCTGTGCCAGTTATGCCATACCACATTAATAAACGTTTGACAAGAGTGTTTTTATCAATGGTATCAAAGGCGGAGACAGATCAAGCAAGGTAGGTACAGTTACTTTGCCCTTATCAATGTTAAATATAACATCACTGGATAAACAAGTTGAGCTGAATGACACCTTAGACGGCTTGCTACGACTTTCTCAAGTATCTTAGAAATAAAGCCAAGATTAGAAATTGGCCTATATTTTTTGAAATCATCTTTAGGCAAAGAAGTCTTCTTGAGAACAGAATTTACATGTGCATGTTTAAAATCATCTGGGAATTTACCCGAACTCAGTGATAAATTTATGATATTTGTTATTGTACCAAGTAAAGAGTCAAGACATGCTTTTAGTAGTATGGTTCGTAATGGATCGGGATCGCATGATTTATTTGGGGAGGACATTGTTATTTTCCTCACTTCATCAACTGTGGCTGGCTCAAACAATATAAGTGGAGAATTTACTTGTGGGGAGTCCACAATTACAGTACTTAAAGTGTGACATAAAAAAGCAGAACATATAAAACTTAGTTTATCTTTGAAATGACTAGAAAACGAGTCACACTGAGATTTGATTGACACATGACTAGATAGAGATGGAAGTGGCCGTCTGTGTAAAGTATGATTTATGCAGTTACATAGCTGACGTGGGTTATTAGAGTTACTCGAGACCATGTTTGTGTAATAATTTGATTTAGCTTTGGCCAATTGTCTATTGCAGTAGTGACACTGTTTACAATATCGTGATCTGTCCAAAGGCGAGCGTGATTTGCACTATACACGTTCAAGATAGCGCCGGCGCTTTTTAGATTGTAGAATTTCAGGAGTCATCCATGGAGCATGTGGCTTTTAGATCTCAGGGGTGCACGTTTATTAAGTAAAACTTTGAGTACTTGACAGTACTGTCGACACAGATCTGACAGATGTTCTTTGGGGTTACTGATGAGGTCGGATTTAAGGATGTATGTCATTAATGCAGCAATGTCAATCTTATGGACCGGTCGGTAAAACAAATTGTGTTTGGACTCTACAGAAATTCTAGGAGCAATGACAGTGTGGTGGTCTGATAAACCATCTGAAGCACTAGGTGTCTGAATATTGTTACAATCTGAACGGGTGATTAAGAGATCGAGCCAGTGGCCATGTATGTGTGTTGAGAAGGTAACGTATTGTTTCATGTAATAGGATGCCAGAATGTCATTAAATGTACTTGTTGTTGATGAAGGTGTGTCCAGATGAAGATTAAAATCACCGAGTATATAAAATTCTGAATAAATAGTTGCCAGATTTTCAAGTAGATCCTGGAATTCTTCAAAGAAATGGACAGGGTGTCCTGGAGGGCGATTAATGCACATAAAATAAGCAGAGAAAGATGAATCGGAAATTTCGGCACAGATGGCCTCAAAGCTGGAGTTATCAGGGTTTGAATGCAAATTAACTTTGAACTGTTTTGAGACGAGAAATCCAACACCACCACCTCGCCCAACTGAACGTGGGCGATGATGGAAGGTGAAACTGGAAGGAGAAATGTCAGCAATGCATGCATCTGTCTTGTGGTCTGAGCCAGGTCTCAGTGACTGCAAGGATGTTAGTTAATAAATCGGTAAGTGAGGCTGTTTTGTCTCGAATAGATCGAACGTTAGTTGTGGCTACTCGAATATTGCGCCTGATAGCAGGTCCAGGATTAAGACTTACATCTCCTGCTAGTAGTAAAGTAATTGCCAATTTAAACGTTGGCGTAGAGCGGGGGATTGGCAGTAACAATCTATTAAAGCAAAGATTAAGACATGGCAAACTGTGAAGGTGTGACAAGGAATTTTGTGTTCTCATGTACTGAGAAACTGTTAAAATGACAACCGACCGTTGGGGACTAAGTGGCTTGCCCAGCGTAAAATCGTGACCTCTCGAAGCAGTAGAACAGGATAAAAATAAAACACACAATAAAAATGCTGGTGACATTGTCTTGGTGACAGTGTACTTTCCTTAAAATGGTGAAGAATGAAATGATAATGTCTCATAAAAATAATAAATAATTGAAAATAATAAAATATTCTAAAACTGTATAATTGTACTAAAAATAATGTAAATTTCTAGGTTATTAAAGAGTGGGTTGGCGATAATCAATGGCAATATTACAGGTCGTATGATTGTTCGCGCTCAGCAGGCCTGAGCAAAGTAATGTTACAGTGTGTTGACTGTTTGGCAAGTATATAACCTCCTCAATTTTAGCGTTTCAGCGCGGTATATTTCTAATATTTTCAAAGAATTTACAACGTTCACGCGTTGAAACGCCACAATCTACTTCACTACATATCCGATCTTTTGCTTCCAATTACGTTGCAAACATAGGACGAATTGGATATCTAGGAAATGGCACGTTCAAAAGCCTATATATAAGATGCTACCGCAGACTGGTCATTTGCCGACCCTGCATTAAATCTGTAAATATCTGTGTGCATATATACTGTGAAAATATAATTTATATTGGATAAATGGTTAGGCCCTAAATAGCAATAACCGATTAGATAAACTCAGACACATTATTTTTGTAAAATAAAATGAGAGACCCTTTAAGGTTTTATTTATTTTAGAAACTATACACATGATAAAAAATGACACAAAACCAGTATTTGTTTGATTACACAAGATATTTGTTTTATGTGATGTCACTATTACAGCATAAGAAGACTTTACGTTAAAGTTATTATGAAGGTTTCACATAAATGTTCAGAAGTAGATACACGTATAAGAAATGCTAGATCAGACTGGTCATCTGTCGGCACGGCATTCGATGTATAGATATATTGGGCATCTTCGGCATAAAATGTGAAAATATGATCGTACTCGGAGAAAATTTTTGTTAACATCCTGTACTTGAAGGATTAATCCTATGTTGGTATTGTTGAGCCTAAATAGTAGTAATAGATAGATAACTTCAGTAACCAGAATTTTTAAATACCTATATGAAATGCTGGCATACATCGGCCATTTGCCGACATGCTCACTAGTTGCCAGCACAATGTAGTACCAACATATGAAATTTCAATGCAATTGGAAGTAAAATGTTGTTTTTATGGTGGTCTTGAAGGTATGTTGAAATGATTGAAAAGGTAAGATGTATGTTAATCATCTTTACATTCCATAGGAGTCGGAAGGGGTTATGGGTACTAAACCCACCAATATTTCGAGTGGATGGTTAAGCACCACCTCCAGTGTATTGTGAATTTGAAAATAACTCCACGCTTCGAAAGTAATGCCCGACAGCAGTGGGTGTTGAAGTTCCGGCTGAGACTCCGATATATAACTCGTTCTGACTTCTATACATTTACTTAAATCTACAAAATGCAACATACAACATATATACAAATTACAGTTGACACAGTTCATAATGGAAAGGTGACAGAAGAAGCTCAATGCTTATTATGCACTTTCCCCATCATCAAAATAACATGGTCACTCTCATAAACACAGTGTTAGTAACATAACGAATATGTTATTCCTAAAGTGACGCTGGCACGAACCTAGCGTCTACTAAAGCTCGGTATTTCTGGTAATGAGCCTTGTACGACTTTCTTACTTTAATGCGCGAGCGTCGTAAGTTCGTGCCTGTGTAGTAGATTTTAGCGTTTGAACGCGTGAACGTTGTAAATTATTTGAAAATATTATAAATATACCTCGCTGAACCACTAAAAATAAGGAGGAGGAGGGTATATACTTGCAACACAGTCAACACACTGTAATATATGTAGGTATTGCTAGCCTACATTCACCTCGCTGATGGAACTTCTGATGGTGATTTAACCCGCTGTGAGAATTTTAGTGCGTAATATTCATTGTCCCTATAAAACCTTAAATTTTCAGAAAATTTAAAAAGCCACGTAGGTGGGTTGTTAAAATGTTTACTCAATTAAGTTTGTTATGTATCTAATCCTAAATAGTTATTGTTACTGGCTAGATGGCATCACCATGTATGGTAGTACTTCACTTATGCACTGAAGTCACGTGATAGTTATGTCCGCGTCTGCGGTTCCACCTTTCCGGAAGTGTGTCGACGAATAGAAATCCGGCATGCAAGGTAGATGGCGTTACTCTAACAATTTACATTGTTGTCCTTTGGTTGGCGCTGGATGTCGCTATCTCTCACTGTCTCGCGCAATGCCTATGTTAACAACGAATAGGTTGCTGCCTTTTGGAATGAAGGTATATCACATACTTTTCTTTAGCTGTTTTGGCCATTGTAATTTTCGGATAATTGCCTTTTTTGAAAGTTACTCATGCGAACTGACATGTAAAGTAACTAGATGGCGCTTCATGGTAGGTCAATAGGTCAAATTATGATACGAAATTGCCCGTACGCTTTGGGCCAGCGCAACCACCGCGCCGGAGACCGCAATTCGATAGATAGATAGATAGAAAGGTACCCGACACAGACTGATCTGCCTGTGAAGTTGGGTACTCGGCGGACTGAAGAGATTCGTAGTTACTGCCGTCCTTTACCTGTTCATGTTTCGATTATGCTCCGCAGAATGGCAACCGCTAGAGATATTGATGTGTGGTCTTCGGCCTCTGGTTCGGTTCCTGGAAATGTCTCGAATAATAGAGATCTGAATGGATGGTAGATGGCGTTGCTCTAACTAGTTACATCGGTGTCCGGTGCGAGGCGCCGGAAGTCACCTATCACTCATGGCCGCGCAGAGTATTTAAATTAGAGGAGTGGTGTAACCGGAAGTGGAGAGTTTGAAAGAGGGTCGCTACACTTCATTTAGTAAATTCCCTAAACCGCGTGAATGGCGTGGCCACATGTAGAGTTTGTAAATGTCCGTCTACTGGTTATTTTCCTAGAAATGAAGCCTCGAACAGACGACTACATCTTTGCCTTGAGTCATGTCACGTGAGATTGGTTAAATATTGTGGGCATATTACCTTTTCAAATTTACTTAATCAAATCGAACGCCTCGCACACTGATAGGTTAAGAGAAGAATTGTTGTCATTGATAATAGAGCAGTGAGGAGTGCTTTGACGATAACGAAAATTTTGAATAAAAACAAACACATTCGTCCGCAGTGTAATCTCAATTTTACTCTATTTGTCGATTCGGGTATTTCTTACAAATAATAGACAGAATATTCCCGACATAATGTCTTCTGGACACTGTTCTTGTGGATTGTATGAAGCACAGCAACATCTTTTATGCAGATAGGTAATCCTAATATTGACAATACGATTAGTCTATATTTGTTTATAAAGTGTAAGACTATTAATACAATTGCCAACGTATGTATTGCAACGGTGTCACCAAATGAGATGTACGGCGTTTTCCACTAACGTTGTCGTCATGTAAATCCGACGACCAGAGTTCCCCATTAAATTCATTGTCCTGTTGACTTCCTTGAGACCATGAGCGAAGGTTTTCCATCCCACCAGTTCAAACGACTTCCGCTTTCTCAGCACGTCGATCATGAAGTCTACGATGTCACTTGCGTGAAGCGCCACATTTCTGCACATCATCTCTCCACGATCGTTCCACCTTACAAAATCTTTCATTTGATTGAGTTGTCGTGGTTTCTGCTTAATAGCTTTCGGCACGCTGTCGATGATTTCAATTTCAATTATTTTATTTTCAATAGGCGGTTCTAATCTGTTTTCGTTTTTGCTAGGAAAGTTTTCGAGGGCGACATGCAAGTGCTCCTGCATACACTTATAGGAAATATTATTGTACCGGCTCAATACCTGGTTATACAAGACAACGTTTTCCCTCTCGTGTGTATCTGATATGTCTCGCATTTCGTCGTCGAGTCGCAAGACATTCTTGAAACGGTTAGTAGGAGGACGTTGCGGTTGAATGTAGTCCAAAATACGGGGATAGACCAGGGTCATTTTCTTTGTATGCTCCATGGTCACACGAGACAGGAAAGTCTAAGCTTAACTTTGGGGGCCACAGGCGAAGGTGTCATATTGTGTACCTGGAAAAGTGGATTCAGTGACGTGTTGCTGGTCGGGAGCGTCGACGGAAGTTGTGACATTGACCGCGCCGATAGAATTGGTGACATGGACGGCTTCGTCGAAAGTTGTGATATCGGAGGCATAAGTAAATATTTTTTCGTTGGAAGATGTGACATAGGCAGTGATGGCAGCAGGGAGACGCTGAAATAGGGTACGGACGCTTGTCTACCACCTCTACATTTGTGACGTTGTAGTGTATGTAAATGCCACGTCGAGTTTTTTTTAAGGTGAGGGACACATGAGTGAGTTCAGTTTGTAACACTGCATCTTTTCTTCCATAACAGCAAACGTGAAGACATCCACGTCTTGGAGAAGAGCCATACACAGGTCGAATTAAAGTCAACCATGTTAGAGTTATAATGAGACGCTCATTATCCATTGGCATGAAAGATCAAAGGCTTTTCCCATAAAAAATGACAAACCGTATGAAAGTTCAAAGGAGTTTGCAAGATAAAAAATGGGTAATTAATAACTAATTATGTAAAAGAGTCTAATGATACACTAATTAGCAATAATTAACACCCTAATTAGAGCTAATTAACATTTGAACGTGACCAAACTTACCGTAGTTAACTATGAGCAGACGTCGATGTAATCACGCCCGGCGTTACTGCTATATGTTTGATCGTATCAGTAAGACGAAAATTATTCACGCAGAGAGATTACTAGCTAGCACATATATCGACCGGTAAATAGTCATATTGCTGTTATGTAATGCGAACATTAATATGTAATTACGTCCGGCATTACTGCTATATGTTTGCACGTATCAGTAAGACGAACATTTTACAAGCATAGACATTATCAGCTAGCTCGTATGTAGACCGGTAATTACTTATACTGTTGGTATGTAAGTGTAAACGTATTTAAATAAATATGCTTTCGCTGTTACAACACACGCTGAATCGCATACAAAAGTATAACTGAATTTCAGTTAGAGTCTTTTTACGTGTGAATGTAATAAAAAAAATGTTGAAACCTTATGAACAGTATTGACTATTCGATAGACGGTAAATCCATATTCAATAGTGGCATCTAGCGGGAAAGGGGTCGAATAAACTTGCTGTGTCGCATTGCAATACGAACTTCAGTAAGTTCGTCCGTGTGGAGTGTCTCAACGGTAAAGCGCCTATTGAATAGCGACATCTAGTGGTGAAGGATACCTCAATATCTACACAGCTTAACCACAAAGGGATTTTGTGTTACCCTTTAATCTCCGTCATTAAATTATAGTAAAAGCCACGCGTGAGAAAACTCTTTCCCATTTGATCTGATATGTTGTATCTTCAGTATTCACGAGATCTACATGTATCATGATAAGTTGCTCGAGAAATGTACAACCCCTAGGGGTGCGTGTAGCTATAGAGGGCGCAACCACGGGGCTATCCATTTATACCGTATCCACCATTACAGTAGTTAATAACGAGCTGCCGTCGAAGCGGCCGGATGACACGGAAGAGCCGCCCTCTGAGCGAGAAATTCTGTACAGCGCTGAAACCCTTAGGCGTCCGTTACTACAGCCGGACAGTGCTGACTCCTACCGGCGTCCGATACTACTCACAACTGTTCCCTTCCCCGAACCAGCTAGCACATACCGACGTCCAGGTGACGAGCCATACAGTGCTGGCTCCTACCGGCGTCCAGCTGTGCCAAAGCTGTACAATTCAGACTTCTATCGGTGGCGAATGCCGTCAGTAGTCTGCCCAACGTGCGGTCGTACCTTCTATCGACGCAATCGTCTGGAAAACCACCTTAAGGTATGTCGACCTAGTATAGAGCCAAAGAAGGACTGTCAAAAGTGCGGTCGTGTTTTTTGGGAAAGGAGTGCCATGTTGAGACACCTCAGGATGCACTGTCCCGGTGGACTAAAACGTCGCCGGCCTGCTGACGCTGCTGCCGCTGGACTGCTGCCGCGGCCACCGACGGTTCTGCCAAAAACGGCGAAGGGGCTCTCTTAGGCGCACACGACGCCGTATTGGAAGGACAACGACGGCTCGTTCGCAATCTCTGGACCAGTATACGCACGTCCGCGGTGATGGTTTCGATTCAATGGAGATACAATTATCAACTAACAGGCTTGGACACGGGCACTGTCGATGCTCGACTGTGGGTGATTTTCGAGGAGCAGGCCCATGCCTTCAAGACCAACTTGAGTTTTGCTTTCATCCTCAGACACAAGGAAACGGTTCGCTATATATATTAACACTCGTCGTGCAACTGCTGCGGTTGCTACCTCGAAGAACTTCTCTTATTACTAACGTCCAAGATTTCGAACGGTTCCCCGAACGCATCCACCAACCAGACGTCCTACAGTATTTTAGAGCCCAAAGACCCTTAACGGGATGGATGGCCGAACTTGTGATTAACGCCTCTTCTTCCTCTACGCCATCATCTGACATCCTCTCAACCATCATCTGACATCCTCTCATCTGTATTGGCGTGAAATTTCCCGAGTACCTGCGAAGAAACAAGGCTGTCATGACACTAGAGTAGGATAGTCACGGGAGACCATACACCGATAACCAGTGCCTCTTCAGCTGCACGGCGTTACATACAGGCTATGACTTAACGGCTTTGACGGCCTTGACGTTGAAACTGTTCACTGAGTACACCACCGAGGGGAAAGCCCACGCTTTCGACGGTGTCCATCTGGACGGCCTCGATCGGATGGAGACCGTCTTCCAAACTAACCTGGTCGTGTACCGACTGGAGGAGTTAGAACACGAAGAGAGAACCGGTTAACTGTACAGGCGCTCGGTAGATTACAATGAATGTGAACTTGTACGAATATCACTATTCATACATGCAGGACGTGACCCTATTCTGTCACACTTACCTTAGCGCCAAATGCGGTGACTCGCTGTGGAAAAAGGCGTGGTTCTTTCGCCGACACGAAGCTACGTGCGAGGGCGGCGTCCGGTGCGTCTACCCCAGCGGTGTCTACCACCCGAAACCGTCCGTCTTCCATCTGGGGGACGAGTGTATCTACATGGAAAAAGATCTGCGCTACTACCCTTACAGAGCGACGTTCGATTTCGAGTGCTACTTCTAACAAGCTCGACTACGTTCGGAGAGTTCCAAACTCCAGTGGCTAGCCAGGCACGAGCTTCGCAGAGTAAGTATTGTTTCGAACGTCACCGGGCACGATTTGGCGCAGTATTTTATCACGACTGGAGATTCGAACGAACTCGACAATCTCTCTGGAAGAGATATGCGAGGGGGCGCGCGAGGAGCTGCAACCCTAGTACCACCCTACCTTCGAAGAGCTTACCGCGCTCCTGACTGATTGGGAAAACAGGAGTCAAGAGGGCGAGGAGAAAAAGAAGAACACGTTCATCACATTCGCAGACCGTCTGCGTGCGCACCTACGTCAGATTCCGGTTCTCGGATTCAATTCTGGCAAATACGAACTGAACGTCGTCAAGAAGTACCTCATCCACCTTCTCATGGACGAAGGTCAGACCGTAACTTCGGCGTTTGCGATCAAGAGAAATAACAATTATATGAGTCTACTGACGAAGACTCAAGTTCCTAGACATCTCCAACTACCTCGCGCCCGGCTTTAGTTATGATAAGTTCTTTAAACCTACGTTTGCGAGGTGACGAAAGGGCACTTCCCCTACGAGTATCTGGACAATCTGCAGAAACTAGACGACACCGAGCTTCCGTCCAAGGAGGCCTTCTACAGTCACCTGAAACGCGAGGTTCTCTTCAACGAGGCCTACGAGAGGTGCAGGAAGGTGTGACGTGACGAAGGCATGACGACGCTGTGGGACTGTCTTTTGTGGTACCACAACAGAGACATGACCCCGTGCTTGGAGGTTCGCCTGATACCAGCAGCGACGCATTGACGTGTTCAAAGACTGTATACGTGTACTAGGACTAACGCTGCGCTATCTTTTCAACGACCTCCCTCCGACGACGATCGACTGCACACTGTTCAAATAACAGAAAAAGGATCCGCATCAGCTCGTGCAATCCCATATCGGCGGAGGTAACTCGATTTTTTTTCGCGTCATCACGAGGCTGACGTCATTAAACTATGTCAGGTCGAGTATGCCAACGCGGCGCCTACGTGTCGCTCTATCGTGGGCTACGATGCCAAAGCCTTGTACCTCTGGGCCCTAACCCAAGACATGCCGACGGGGTGGTACACGCGCCGTCGCGGGGAGAACGCCTTTCGCCAGGAAGCGGTGCACCGGCACGGTCGTGTGGCCGTACAGTGGCTGACGTGGGAAGCCGCGGGGACGGGGGTACACATACATCACCGTTTCAAAGGTCGTGAGAAGCGCGTAGTTAAGTACCTGATCGACGGGTGATGACTGGGAACAAAGACGGAGTACCAGTTCCCAGGGTGCTTTCTACCACGGTTGTCCGGGAAGGAAACGAACGAGGACAATGGTAAGCCCATGACTCAACTGCACGCCGAGAAGGTCGCCACCACAGCCTACCTTCGCCTTCTAGATGTGGGAGTGTCAGTGGCGATAGATAAAGAAGGACAACGAGACCGGTCGACCGCTCTGGAAGCTCACGCAGGCGCAGGTCGTGGAGGTCGTGCGCGACGGTACCCTCTTCGATATCGTTGAATGCGACATCGTCGTGCCGGAAGAGTGGCGCGATAGACTAGCCGAAATGTAGCCCATCTTCAAGAACACCTACGACAACCGCGACGATCTCAGTCCTTTCTTGCGTTGCTATGCCGAAGAGCACGACCTCCTGACCCGACCTCAACGCACGCTCGTGGAGATTTTTTATGGTGCCAAAATTCTCCTCGCCACCCCACTACTGCGGTGGTATCTGGAACACGGACTCGTCGTCGAACACTTGTACGAGATCGTCGAGTACGACCCGGACTCGTGCTTTCGTTGCTTCTGCGAGTCGGACTCTTCCGCCCGGCGCGAGGGTGACGCCGGCTCCAACAATGTCATCATCACCGAGACGTCTAAACTTCTCGGAAAGAACGGTTATGGGAAGACGACAATCAGGCTCTACCGTCACAGAGATATCATGTACTGCACGACTACCTGCCTCGAAGCTGATTAGAGAACGACGCTTTCGGCAACTCGACGTCGTCGTAGCCGACCGCGTCTACGAGGTGACGCTGAACAATAGGACCTTCAAGTACAGTCTCCCCATCCAGATCGGATACTTCGTGTACCAGTACTCCAAACTACGCATGCTTCAGTTCTACTACGACTTCATCGAATCCTACGTACCACGAACAACGTTCCAGTACTGAGCAATGGACACTGATTCGGGCTATATAAGACTCGCGGGTCAGAGTGTCGACGACCTCGTTGACTCCGCCAAACGCGAGCACTACTTCTAACACTGAGCCGAGTGGCTTCCGTCGCAGTGCTGCGACGCTCACCCGGAGGTGTACGTGCTGTGCCGACTAGCTGGACGACCGTGGGATACCGTTGATAAGAGTTGCCGCGCGGTCCGCCGGGCATTCGATGAGAGAACGCCGGGGCTCTTCAAAGAGGAGTGGTCCGTTCGCGTTATTGTCGCGCTCTGCAGCAAGACCTACTACTGGTTCGGAGCGACCGACAAGTATAGCACGAAGGGTTGGATGATTTGTGTAATGTTGTAATATAGTCAACCGCGTTCTAATAATTGATAACAATAACATATTTTGTAATGCAAATAGGAATTAGTAACATAATCAGTAATTAGCTGACTAAACAGCACAGCTAGCTTCCTGTTAACAATGTTGTCTTAACCTATATTAATGCAAATAACTACGCGGTTTTCAGAAAAGTAAATGTTGACTGAAATATTTTGGTCACTGCTAACCAACACATTATAGAAATAGTCTGTGAAACACTCGCGCGCACGAACGCTCAGAAACACACTCACATAAATATACGAAGAAACACACGCACACTCTCATATATGCACAGACGCGCACACACACATACGCACACACACACACTCACACACACACACGTACTCAGACACACACACATTGTAGGCAGAGACTTATACATTTTAGACTATAATATTTAGTTCATTCTACACAATATGTATTTAGCTAAATACAGCCAGACGTTATACTTCTCTTTCTCAAGCTAGGATATCCGCGGAGGTAAATATTTGAGACTTGGATTTTCTGGCTCGTTTCAACACGTTTCATTCGTCCAACTTCTATGATTTATTGGATACCTGTATGCATTAACTTGCATGGTTCAGTAATCACATCGCTGAGTGTGTTTACAAATTACCTGGTGTACACGTATGCAAACGAAGTCGGACAAGAGTGTCTACGGTGTGCACCCGTGAACGTGTGGTAGCGATTTTGTATTATTTTGGAGAAGCTGGGAATACAATTAACCTGTATGCGATGGCTATGCTATTTGAGCCTCTGGTCCAGTTGAGCCACCCATGTGTATCAGAAATCTACACTGACGTTTGGGGTTCCGCCAATTAATATATAGAAATATATATATAGAAATACACACACATATATATATGTATATATATACATATATATATATGTATATATATATAACACTATCTACCGCATTGCCTGTACAGTGCCTCATAATACCGCATTACCTGTACATTTGTAGTAACGACTATTATATCAATTGTCACGATCGAATATGAAAAAATTATGCACAGTTTAATTTCAGTTAACTATTTATATAAATCTAGTTGCTTTTTTTTGTTTCAATTGCGTAGTTATAAGTATTCTAATTTTGATGTACAGGTAATGTTGTTTTAACTAAAACCATATTAACTGTACAGCTGTATATGTACAGGCAATGCGGGGATTTCACGTATATAAACTTACAGCCAATGAGCGGCAACTGGCTGACCTTTTATGACCTACCACACAGTTTTTCATGAAAATAAATGGCGCCGGTATTTTTTGTAGTGTTGCGCGAAGCTGTACTTGTTTACACTTGGACCCTTGTAAAAGTCGACTACATTTTAACCTGACATTAAACTGCCATGCGAGTTACACAACTGTAATGCTTACTGAGTGTAATATGTGTGAGGTAAGCAGCAGCCGAGAGCAACTGCGTTATCGACACCGACACTTCGGAGACGAAGGCCAACAATATTTAATATAATTCCCGATCAACAAATCCCGTGGCCCTTCAGGATCAACATTAGAACGAGCTCGTATTGATTCATGTTCGACAGTTTTAATGATATATATGTTAGTCGGACGCACGGTTTTTGACACAGCCACATGCGTCTTTTTTCGCGAGTTGGATTTTGTTGGTCTATTTTTGTAAGTACTCCATTCAGAACAACAGTTTGCACAACTTTGACGGATTAGTTTTCAATATTGAGTACATAAATAACCCTGCGGACGAATTGGTGCAGGTTTTTTTATTAAAACTGCATAACACATTAGGACGCACGATTCAATACCGTACATGGCTCATGAGTGGGGGGGGGGGGCGAATTGGAGTATCCTAACAAGCACTACTCGACTCTAATCCTTATTTTGTATATGTTCTGCTGGTCTTTTCGTGTTGAGTAAAATACAAATAAATTTGATATTTATGTTATGTAGCATAACAGTTAGTGTGACTATCTTGATATAATAAAAAGTTTAAGTCATCAACATTTAAATGTCTGCTTCGATTTGCTTAAAATCAGACCACAAAAGTGTGATTAACAAATAATTTGATCAATATTAAGTCAGACTTCATTGCAATATTGTGTTATACATGGACTGTAGAAGGCCTATATGTGTGTTATATAAAAACAGTCAACATCAACACTTTGTGTAAATAAATACATTTATTAAGATACAAGATAATATACGTGCATACATCTCATTTATTCAGAACACAACTTCACACATAATTAAAGTATTTGTCCCAGTAAAACTAGTGTAGGCATTTCTATATTTAACACACCAGTATGTTTGTCCATGCAGTCTATAAGACCGAAATGTAATGGCTATTGCAGTATGCATATGAAACAATATATTGCAACTAGCACCATTTCGATAAAATAACAAAGACACCTTTACAAAGACACGATAGACGTATGGAATAGACTTCATTTGGGGAGGGCCTGTCCGTTTCATGAGCAGGGGGAGGGAGGGGTGTGCACATCAGTTTGTCTGTAATATATTTATTATGTTCTGTGTTTCACTGTTATCTATCAGTTTCCGGTCAATGATACTGTTAGGGGTGTCCGTCTCGTACACCTATGATCATTATCTTTAAGCTGTTGAACTATAAAATACATAGTTCAAAAACTCAAGCAATCAACACAAAATGTGTAATTTTAATACATAATATATAATTACCACCCTAAAATAGTGAAATTATTAATTGCATACCTTATCACATAGAGATGGTAACAACATAGATCTACTACACAATTGCATTTTTGTTTCCATCAGCATGGAAACGATGACAGTAATATGCTACATTCAGTCACAGTAACATGCTTATTGCAGATCACTTGCTGATCTAATTGACATTCACATTTGTAACTTAACATGCTTGATGCTTTTAAAATAGTATTATGATATGAATGTATGCCTATTTTCTGCAAAGAAGGTATGGTCAAACATGTAGTGAAGTGCACCTCAGACGCAATGCTAATTACATGTTGTTCACTTTGTGTTCTATCACTCATCTAGTTTGCCAGGCATTTGCATTTGAGAACTACATTAGTCAGTTTGTATAACCAAACATTTTATGTAATTCAAGTACTTTTATTCCTAATACCTAATCAGCGTATAAGCTCTAGAATGTCCATTTAATTATTTTCCTAGCACATTCTTAATGCAAAGGGAAAGGAAATGTGTTTCTTTTTGCTTTTGATAAGATCTAATCAAAAATGGCTTGCATGCCATCAATGTCATCATTATGGCTTGTATACCATAAATACCACCATAGCATGCATACCACCAGTACCACCATAGCATGCATACCACCAGTACCACCATGGCCTGCACACCATCAATACAATCATGGCTTGCATGTCATCCATACCAACATGGCATGCATACAATCAAGACGACCATGGCCTGCATGCAACCGGTGCCATCATTGCTTACATACCATCAATACATCATGTGTTGAATACCATCACTACAATCATGCATTCTGATACCACCATGGCATGCATACCATCAATATCATCATGGGTTGCACACTGTCGATACCATCAGGGCATGCATGCCATCCATACCATCATGGCTTGCATACCAACTATATAGTTGGTATGCACTATATACAATCCATGGCAATATTGCCATGTATTGTATACCATCAACACCACCATGGTTTGCATACCACTATGGCTTGAATACCATCAATATCATCATGGTTTGACTACAACTATGTTGTTAAACAATCATGTCTTTTCTTTATTTCTGCTGCTTCGTGTGTTTGGTGTTGCTTAATGTTGTCTGTATTATGGTCCAACTATGTCTTGTTTGTAGGCTTCCATCTCTGTTTACTGTTTGAAAGAAATGTTGGTGCAACAATTGAGCAAAATCAACAGCACACATTGTCATCTTGTATGGTTTATCTAAATGCATATTGCATCATTGCAAACATTTAAATACATAGTATTGTTTAATTAGTCAAACTATAAATCAGTGTAATCTTCTATATTATATTTTAAGAGTAACAATTTTGAAGCAGATGTATATCATCAGATCCATGTATGCATCATCAAACTTTACGGTGCAGTATACTTATCACCAAGATCAATGCAAACTGTTGGTAGAATGTTTTTCCTGTCTATAATAAACTTGTGTCAAGATCAGAGAAAAACGCCAGGGGCCAGAGCACTGTTAGCCTTCCTGTTGTGTTGCAATAACATAGTACCTAGTAACTGGTGATGTTTTAAATTTGTGGGAAATGAAAGCCATCTTTAATTACATGATACACGTGCGTGCAGGAAATCATGTCTATTTTGGTCAATATTGATGGGCACCGAGCATGGATGTTTTAGATGAAGTTTGATCAGCATATAATTTCTGAAATTTCAGATTTTCAAATGGTAGTTTTCTTATAATCTAAAACATTAACATGGCTGTCAGTGGATAAGCTAACAGAGGTATGTGTCCTTCTTTGTTGTATACAAGTACAATAACTAACCAGGTAATCGTTCTTCATCAGTATGATCATCAATGTATGATGTGGTTAGCATGGTATCCTCCTCACTCCACCATGTGTATGGCCGAAGCTGGAAGGGAAACAACATTTTAAAATATACCTGTGGGAAGCATCTTACAATTAATTCAATGTATTTAAATATATTTTGGCATTACACATCCACACAAAATTTGCATCTTCAATCGGTGGTATTTTAGGCCTTTTTGCATGCCTATGCTGCAAATTTAGTGCATAAATGTCCTTCAATCCATATTATTTATGTTACATAATATTCCATATATGTCATAATAGTTATTATCCGATTAAAATGTAAAATAAAATAACAAAGCTTAAGGTGACCAAAGATCATGTGGCTTACACTCTTAGCCAGGGGCATAGCTAGGGTTGTTATAAGGGATGTAGTGGGGTAAAATTGGTTGTCCTAATGTGGACTTTCAGCTTTTTTCATAATGCAACATGTTTAAGGTTTTAGGTGATCAATAGTTGACATTTCAGATGAATAAAGAGTTGAAGATGCTCTGTAATTTCACATGTTAATAAATTTATGTCATGTGCAATTGGGACACTTCATATAAAGATTAACTGTCAACTGAAGACATTATAATCACCTCTCTACTGCTCTGGTTGAAGTTAATTTGTGGCAATCGAAGACATCCCAAAGCCTACAAATGTTATGCGAACACATTTTAGTATTACACAAACATATAATTGACATTAACACATTTTTATACGATACAAAGTTACGTTATTATTTATATTCTACTACACAGAAACATGTTCATAGATTACAGGTGCCCAGGAAAAGACACTTGAAATGTAAATTTAGAAATATTATTAACACCTTGTTACACAAAATCTTCAAATTGATTTGTTCAACTAAAATATAACAGTATGCATTGACATTTGTTCAATCTACTGTTGTTGCTATCTTTTCGGGTTCATGTTTTAGTGGCTTAAACAGAAGTAGCTATGTGGCCATGGGGAATCCGGAACAAAATCCAATAGGATACATTACTGTGGACAAAACACCACAATATATAAAAACAGACAAAATCCCAAAATGTTAAAAGTGCACAAATCTTGCTACAAAATGAAATGTGTGCAGGTCTGGGGTCAATTACATTACAATGTAATGTATTACTACTACTTAGCTTCCTTCTGATTACTATTACATTCAGAAAAAATGCATTATTGATATGCATTGTTTATATGCATTCCTGCTGATTTATTTTAGTGCAACATTCTACAATGAAATATTAATTTTAGTGCAAGCCAACTTACAGAACACAAAAAAGCAGCCTATATGTAACACTGCATAACTAAATTAAATACATGATTATTCCATGTAAAGTTACAACAGTTCCCTGAGTAAACCACTGGTGCAATCCTCTTGACTGTAGTTGTTAATCACTATGTTGTAACTGCTTTAAAAGGTGTATGCCTACCAATGTTGTTAAGACTTCAATAAACATTTGATTTCAGTATGGTTGTATGAATAACCAGCTGGAATAGATGAATGATGTACAGTAAATACCAACCATGTTTTGTAGAGATTGTCTTAAAGTTGTCGTTATCAGCCCCAACTGACACCACCAAGTTCAATGGGAGATTTCTTCTGAAATGTCAGGAGCACCAATCATAATGTTGTTTATATGGTATTATATCAAGCAGAGAACACCAGTCATAATGGTGTTTATACGATATTATATTAGGCAGACAACATTGTTTTTATAAAATGCATGTACATATAGGTTGCTCTTGCCACATGACAGACAATAGCTGCTGAATAGCAGGTGTTACAAATAGTCTGATATCAATCAATTTGATACAATTTGACCTTATTTTTTAGATTCTGCAAACAGAAAAATGTATGTAGGTTACAGATGCCCGGGAAGACACAATGCAAATTTAGAAAATGTTATCAACACCTTGTTAAACAATACCTGTGCATTCAATTGATTTATTAACATAAAATATAACAATATGCCTAATTTTTTTAGTTTTTCAATCTACATAGGCTGTTATATTTTTGAATTACCTCTGTCAAATTTTAATGGGAAATCTGGGACAAAATCCAACTGAGAATAAATTCTTATGGACGAAACACCACAGTGCACAAATCCTGCAACAGTTAATTAGTGAACATTATTTTCTTGAATTCATATAAGTTGATAATTTGTGGTGAGAACTATTTACAAAATAAAAATCAATTTGTCTCTAGATACCGGCCATGGGCACTGAATCAGTACAGTAAATTGTAATTTACCTGAGATTCTTGTTTTCTTTTAGCAGGACTTTCCTTCAGCTGCAATAAAAAAAAATGTCAGTGATGTAGTGGCTCTTATATGTTATACTTTTATTAAATAGTTGCAAAATAAAATTGATTGAGAATTGAAAAAGATACATTTGCTTTTAAGTAAAGTTTCATGTAAGTTCTGGTTCATATGCAGGATCGTTACTATATTAATATAATGACCCCCTGTATCTCAATACAGGCTGTACATTGATTTATGTGTGTACACAAATAATAATTGTATAACTCAATGACACTTCTGAGAAAATACATTAGTTATGCTACTAGAGCTTATTTACCAATATCTTAGGATAAACACATTCATACTAGTTATACATGCCTGCAGCTGTTATTAATCATAGTGCAAGCTAACTTACTTTGAATATGTCGGAACACAGGAAAAAGCAGCCTATATAACACCGCATAATTACCATCACTGTTCTGGGTAGGCCTGTAGACGCAATTAAGGAGGGCTCTAAATGTAGGAAACTCTGGATGGGATACCCAATCTATGGACTAAGACAGGCTAGGGATTTATTATGCCAATAGTCCTGTGCCCAAAGTCATGACTATGTCTAAACATAATATATCAACTGTCTGTATCACATGAAGTCATGTATAAGACTATAGTTAATATAAATCATGCAGGCATGGCCAATAGCCATACAAATAGAACATAGGCCCAGGCTTCGCATGAAAGGTAACTTCTGTATGATATAGCCATAGACCTGTCATGGCAATTTCCTTGCAAGGCCAAAGCCGGGCATTGCCAACTTTACAGGAAAGGACAAATTTAAATACAATGCAGTACCATTTATACGGATAGCTGCCTACGAATATGAGCCACAAAGCCATAAGGGGATGGGGCACGCCCATGGCGTGAACCTTGGCCATGCCTGGTCAGTCATGGTGCGGGCATGGGCATTGATGATGACTCATGCCTGGATATAAAATGGTATAATTTATAAATGCATTGTACATATCTTATTATTATTAGGATAACGTTAGTATGTCTATGTGAGGGTTAAAAGTAAAGAGGAGGCCTAGCCGAGATGTTGTCTTCACACCGTCTTTACCTTTGCTCTCTATGCTCACGGCCCCACGCTACGGCTATACCTATGGCTAATGGATACGAATCTGCCCGACAACACTCTACTAGAGTAGACAACAGTATATGCTTTAACTACAGACAACAGTCAACACTGTCAGCAACAGTGACAACAGACAGTGTCATTCACTGATTCAAATGAGCCTGCCTTGACTGAGATAACACAACGTATCCAGAGAAGGTTAGGCCCTAAGTCCCTAAGCCAAAACCCAACGGCTAAACACACAACAACAGTTAGTTGCTGTGGAGTGTGGCCTTTGAACTAGTATAGCTATAATTTGTCCGTAAATTTCGGTCTTAATGTTGATGAACGGTGAAGTCTCGATAATGGTGAAGGGAGCGCTCTGCAGACGTTGCCGAACAAAAGTTGTTTTGGCAAACTCAGCTATGGATAATCATGTTAAAATATGTGATTCAAAATATCACATTTTCATAATAAATTATATTAAAAAAAATACAATGGGAATAAATCTTGTCGGCTTGCACAAGCGACCGGACCTTCGTCTTCGACCTAAGTTTAACGTTTCCCGATAAATGTCTATGTTAGATTTTATAAAGTAGCATATATGTATATACATAATAACTGAAATGCAATTATTAAACAAAAATTGATAAATTAAACGGTTAACTTACATGGCCTGAATAAACAGTTACCCAGACAGGTTGACTGTTGTCATCTTACTCGGCTTTTTACTGGCTCTCTGTAAAATTAGAACTTTGGATGGCTCTAAAATTAGAGAACATTTCAATAATTATGAAGATGATCTCTCATGTGGGTAAGATGATAACAGCCAACCTGTCTGGGTAAATGTTTATTGAGGCCATGTAAGTCAACCGTTTAATTTTTCTGAAATAAAAATAGTATCTTCTCAAAGAAGCATAAATTGTATTTTTACAATAATCTCACACACTTTAAATATAGCATAGTGACCAACATTCTACACGTCAGCTATTAAGCTAACATGTAGTCGCTGTCACAGGGGCCACCTTCCTTTCATATGCTATTTATTAGTTCGACCAGCAGTAATCTTGAACACTGATATTGACATAAAAATATAAAAACAAAATGTACATTTATGCAATAACCAACACAAGCCCATTGTAGTTTGAGAATTGAGATTGGCCAAAGGATGACGTTTTTTAATGGAAAGTGGATTGCTTCTAATGCAGCCACTTTTGGGCATAAAGAGAGTAGGAATGTGATGTCTAACATGCAAACCAGATGGGAAACTGAACCCTTGTACAGCCCCATCAAAGTTTCTCAGGCACACATTCCTACAACATGACGACAATACACAGATATACATTATTTGTCGCTATAGAGGTATAAAATCACTATGAATATAAACCTAAGCAAACAATACAAACATTCCACCACCAACAGACAAATGCAATTACAAAAAGGTGGGGCCATTCCGCCTATCCTGTATAAACAAAAGGAAAAATATATACCGTTTGTAAAACAAAAAGCCTGTCGACGCACCAAAACCCAACACATTCAAGAATTTGGGATATGCCCTGTGTTCACTCCAAAATTTGGGAAAGCGTTGCGACATTTTCCAACTTGTTTTTCAACCAACGGTGTACAATAGTTGTTTAAATAAACATGCCTAGGCAAAAAGGTGGGGAGGAGGGTGGATTTAGAAGTATCAGGATATACACATGACACACAGATACCTAACGCGAAAGTGGCGACTTAACCGCTAAACCAAATCGTAGGCTGGGGCCTAATCCTGACATGTCATGATTGGCTGAAGGTGCTGGGCGGTTTTTTTAAGCCAAACAGTTGGAAGTAATTATCGCCTCAGCCAGTTACTTCAATACCCGCGCTAGGCCTGTTCTGGCCATTGTATAAAATACAGTATGCTCTGCGTTCATACCTTCATTTATGCAATAACCAACACAAGCCCATTGTAGTTTGAGAATTGAAATTGGCCAAAGGATGACGTTTTTTATTGGAAAGTGGATTGCTTCTAATGCAGCCACTTTTGAGCATAAAGATAGTAGGAATGTGATGTTTAACATGCAAACCAGATGGGAAACTGAACCCTTGTACTGCCCCATCAAAGTTTCTCAGGCACACATTCCTACAACATGACGACAATATACAGACATACTTTATTTGTCGCTATAGAGGTATAAAACCACTATGAATATAAACCTAAGCAAACAATACAAACATTCCACCACCAATAGACACATGCAATTACAAAAAGGTGGGGCCATTCCGCCACAAGGTCACCAAGAGGAACCTGTGACCACCCCACCGTATGAAACACATCAAACCTTTGACTCAAAGATACTTATGCAAGTCGTATATACTTCCTAAAAACATCCCATGTGCACCTGCCTGCTTCCCTGATTTGTGCATCAGATTTCACTCACAAAGCTGCTGCTCTAGCTGCACCAATGCGAAGACTGTGACCTTTAAATGAACTAGTTTGGTGCCCACAAAAGCTGAGGAGCCGTTTAAGGGACACGTCAAATTGACACCGCAGCATAGGCGAACCTTCCGTGTACACAAACAGGATACCCTGTACTGGGCCCCTGGCATGAATGAATTCCCTTACCACCGCTGCTTATTGGATGACAGAAGTAAGCATTCAACCCTTACCTGCAGAGATTGTGGGCCTTGTCGTGCACTATGCTTAAAACGACCAAAGGACACTGTAATAAGGTCACCAGATAGCATAACATCTCCTAAATGTAAACAACTTTGAACACTGCACCTTGACCTCCGTACCATTTCTCCTATTCGCAGGTATGCTCTAAATACAAGGACCATCACGGCCCGTAGCATAGTACATTTGTACTGTACAGAGAACACAGTTGAGAGAGCTTCTACTAAGCGAGTGAGGATGAGTAGTGTGTGACAGGCAGGCGGATATCACGCAGACCCAAAATTTTGTGCAATAACTTGTGAACAATCAAACTAGTAGTTCGTTCGGGAAACCCATTAATCTTGTGAAAACACGCCACTGCTGAAACGATAGAAATGATATATACTGGGGCTAATCCTCCAGCATGCATGTGTGCCACAAAAAGCATAATCATTTCCACCGAGATTGGCAGACAAGGATACATGCTCAGTGACTGAAACAAATATATAAAAAAAACACTACCAACTTACCCATGCCCACTCATAACAAGACTTAAAGATTCTCCTTAGCTGACTGGGGAGACACAAAAGCTGAGAAGCCGTTTAAGGGACACGTCGAATTCACTCTGCTATATAGACGAACCATCCAGGTACAAACACAGGATACCCTGTACTGGGCACCTGGCATGAATAAATTCCCTTAACATTGCTGCTTAGTAAATGACAGAACCGTATAAACATTCACCCCTCTCTTGCAGAGAGTATGGGCCTTGTTGTGCACTGTGTTTAAAAACAACCAAAGGATACTCTCCTAAATACGAACTTCCTTTGAATTCAACACCTGGATGCAGCTTCTGGTGTGTGTGTGTTAGGAATGTGTTGAAACAATTATTAGCCTCTCCAATGGTGTATCCCAACAATTAGTAACCGGCTTGCTAATTATGCATTGTTTAACTGAGCAGATATGCGCTGAAGCTATCAAATTATTAGCACACTGATCATTTCCTGTTATGTAAATACCGGTTCAGTAATTGTGTGTACATTGTGTACACATCCCTTGCTGTTACCACATACACGCTTGGAATAACATGCAAACAAACCCAAGTTTTGGACATTTGCAGCAATAGGTGTAATAAAAGGGGTAATTAAACTATTATCGATTATTTTTTTTTTATAAAACCTCATCTATTATTATGACATGAGAAACGATATATTACCTATTAAAATCATTATTACCTATACTGTTACACAATGTCTGATCATAGGTCGTGCGTTGCATACCTAAAGTCCTCTACCTGTAACATAACATATGTTGTATGTACCGTTGGTTAAGGCGTCGCATTGGTGCTGCCCCAACTCCAGTCAAGTGTCTGATGCTGGACTGAAACCACTTGCAACTGCCATAAGTGTAGTAGGATGGATTGAAACCACTTGCAACTGCCATAAGTGTAGTAGGATGGATTGAAACCACTTGCAACTGTCATAAGTGTAGCAGGATGGATTGAAACCACTTGCAACTGTCATAAGTGTAGCAGGATGGATTGAAACCACTTGCAACTGTCATAAGTGTAGCAGGATGGATTGAAACCACTTGCAACTGCCATAAGTGTAGTAGGATGGATTGAAACCACTTGCAACTGCCATAAGTGTTGCAGGATGGACTGAAACCACTTGCAACTGCCATAAGTGTAGCAGGATGGATTAAAACCACTTGCAACTGCCATAAGTGTAGCAGGATGGATTGAAACCACTTGCAACTGTCATAAGTGTAGCAGGATGGATTGCTGTTACAAAGGCGAGTGTCCTGTGCAGCAGCTTATCAAAAGATGCCATACTGTGTTCTATATCCTGCTCCAACAAATGCCAAATGTATTCTTGCATTCGACTAACTGTCCACCACTACCTGGAGTATGAGAGTACTGTCATGGCTCCTGTGTCGAGCATTCACTGGCGTAGACGGAAGAGTTCTCGTTGTCGCAGCAGCGATATGCCAGTTTCCCTGCCATGCAGCCAAACTAGTCCAAGTGTATATTGTCGAGTGTAACCGATCCTGCCTCTGACTCGGATGTTGGCTGACTCAAGGATGAATTTCAGGAGAAATTCTACAATAAATGCACAACAGGACAGTACTCGAACTACAGAGAACTTCACTCCCATCGTCAAGCACGATAATCAACAATCTTGTACTGGTCACATTTGTCAAGCATATTAAGCATGTCTGAAAACCCAGAAACTTGACCATGACGCCAACAAAATGCATGGCAGTAAGAAATGTGTGTGTTGGCATATGTGAGTGTTGTTAATGTTGGTATCTGTACCATCTGTACAACATTATATTTTACTCTTGCATGTTTATATTTGTAACTGTATGTGCTGCACACCCCACAGTAGGCATGATATGTTATCTTCAGCGAGTGGCCATGAACTTGGCAACCCGCTGTGATAAGTATTTTATTAGTATTAATGGCGAACGGCCAAGTTGCAGTAATTTGGCAAACAACCATGATATTAATTAATTAATTATCTGTTGTTATTTACTTAAGATTTTAATTAAAGTGGTATTGAAATTTTGTTTTAATTCATAATCATTTATATGTTATTAATGGCGAACGGCCTAGAAGTTAATTTTGGCTCAAGGCCATGATAAGTAATATTTACAACCAACAGGCGAGTAATTCATAACTGGCAAACATCCATAACCTTTACTGGCATTAATATTCGTCAACAATAAGAGGTGAAAAACAGTCACGGGCCTCTTAAAATATGGACACTAGCCAATTTAATTATGTCAAGCAAACACCAGTTATGCCAATCACCCTTCAGAAATGAAATATGTCAAAGCCGCATAAACTTTGTGAAATTGGCAAACCGTATATCAATATTAACTGCGCAAGTAGTACTGGGACATGCACTAATATCACCGAGGTACTAATTCTTGCATGTACTCATAATGTTAATATTGGCAACCGGTCGCTGACATTTCCAATTGCAACGGCAATCTTTATAACTTGGAGTCACAATTTACCCGTCATGCTATGCCCGGGGACAAACAAAACCATTGAACCGTAACTACCCGGCTTACGGCTTTAAAATTTGCCCCACGGATGCTACGATATAAGCAAAGATTCCCGATGTCAGTAAAGTGAACAACTTCTGATCGTAAAATATTCGGTTGTCTGTTCCATATATACTTATGTCACCAGCAAAACAGGCCCCGACTCCGGTTACATTCCGTTTTGAGCAGAGAAATTACCGCTGCCACTCGAGCTAGCGGACACATTTTCGAAATCAAAATGGCGCCACCGTCACCGGCGCTCGATTTGGCACAGACATTCTTGCTTAACTCCTCTTGCCAACAATTCGTCTGCAAAGACACAAAGCCGTGATCCAACGGACTGTGGAGTAGGAAACCATGTTCTGCTTAAATCATTGCCACCCCGCAAAACAATTACAATGTCAGGTTATATCGCCGAAATCTGCGCCATAGCATAGGCATAACATTTGGTTGCCGAACAGATAGATACGGTCCGGCCGCTTGCTTCTACGGCCCGACCTGCTTTTTGAAGTTCGCAATTAACCCAGGGGAACTAGCGGACTCGACAAACTCGCCCAACCAATATGCATGAGAATGTCCGATAATAAGTATTTATAGATCAGAAATCGCAGCCGACATGATTACGGCCGACGCCATTTCTGGTCGTCACAAGACTTCAAGACAAAGGAAAACCACGAAGGCAAATATTAAACGTGCGATACTCATCTGTAATCGGCGCCCGAACGGTCTTCCTTTCGCGTTTTGGTAGACGTCAACGAAGTGTAACTGTATCTGCGTTTAAATCTAATTTATCTATAGGGTATACAAACAGTTAGAAATCAAGATTTAGAAGTATCAGGATATACACGACATGACACATAGATACCTAACGCGAAAGTGGCGACTTAACCGCTAATCCAAATCGTAGGCTGGGGCCTAATCCTGACATGTCATGATTGGCTGAAGGCGCTGGGCGGTTTTATTAAGCCAAACAGTTGGAAGTAATTATCGCCTCAGCCAGTTACCTCAATACCCGCACTAGGCCTGTCCTGGCCATTGCATAAAATACAGTATGCTCTGCGTTCATACCTTCATTTTAAAAATATTCCACACAATATAAGCAGGCCTAAATAAGTTCAGATAGCACAGTAACACTACTCACAAAATGTCTTCTTCGGAGGGATGTTACCATCATCGGCCTTATCTAAAAGACGAGAGACGCATAAATAGAGGTAGCAATCTACATGTACAATTAGTGTACTAACTAAGCATTGTTGTTTGTTTTCCAGAATCCAACTTAATGCTTTGAATATTCAGAAGTTGGAATGTCCAAGAAATATATTTACGAAACGTATCATTGTTTTGGAGACAACTGGAGTCATCACACAGTTCAGTTAATTACAAATAACACAATTTTTTTATTTAATTTATTTTATCACCTTGATCTAGACTTGATAAAGTTCGATGCAGGATTGATATTTTAATAAACAATAGTATAAGTGATACATATTTAACAAAAGGCAAATGCTAAACCAGCTATTATTTAGACACTTCAACAAAAAATAAATATAATGGTAGAACATTGGGAATGGGCTTCAATTAAAGGTAATAGCTTAAGGATCACACAGCTGTTTATTTTATTAAGATACCTTTAATAAATCAAAAGATATTGCGACTTTAAGACGGAAAAACAGCGTCATTTTTGTGTATCTCTTACAATGGCAAAATGGACTCATTTTTGTGTTTTCTATAGGTAAATGTTTGCTTTCAAATGTAGTAACTTTTTTATTTATACAGATACTTAAATACTGTCTTCAGGGTTTTCAAACACATTAACAAGTGTAATAAATTTATAATATTTATATGACATTATGATGCACATCAAATGACTTTTATGTGGGCATTGGCCCGACTCCTAAATTTTGTTTTTACGGTATATCCGGGGGACTAAGTCACGTGACAATTCCTGCGTATATAAAGGCATGACACCATTTTAGCTTCCCACTTTGAAATTGTCACGGAGAAAAGGTATTACATTTGTCTCTTACATATTGATCGTTTACTCTGATTTGAGAGAGTTTATTATATCCTGCGATAATTTGCGGTTACATTGCATCTAGATCTGTTGTTCCCACCCGCCTACCCCATCTGCACCTAGGTGATTAATCTCTAGTGGGATTTGTTTGCTGCATCTGACCGCTAGCATGTCTTGTCAACTTAACATGTCATGTTTACAATTGCAGGTTTTTTGGTAGAATTATGTTTGGCGTTTTTACATGTTACATTGTATATGCATGTTGGATATTTGTATAGAATGTTTGTAGTTATAAGGTTGACATTGGACAATTCCTACTGACCTCACGGGCGTTTTCTGGTATTCATCTCCCTACATGAGGTAGCGAAGGGGTTTTTGGGAGCATTGACGCTTTCCCCTTCTGCATAGGGTTTTAGTTTGGCAATTTATGGGTGAGTTCCACCACCTGTGTGTGGTTGGTTCCCCTCACCTTTGCGGTAAATTATTTATTATAATTATATAGGCTAAGGCACTTCATGTACGTATTGTATTGTATGGTTTAATGTTTGGCTTAATACAAAGCTCTGGTACAAACTTACATCTGCCTTGTTATTTACAGCAAACTAGCTACGATTCTGAGTCAGTAACACCACTACATTAACAGGGAACACTGTCCCACATAAAATATTTTTAGTACTAATTATAACCAAATTAATGCAATTAATTAGTTAATTTTAGTTATGTAGCATGCAAAACTCGACAGACCAAAACGCTCCAATTAAAGGCCATAATGTCCATGATTATGAAGATTTTATACATATTATGCAATGTGTATAACCACATTGATAATGATAATAAATATGCATTAAAAAATAATTTTAAAATAATAATTATTTAATTAATTAGTCAATATTGGGTAATTAGCACACAACCTCGACTGACCAAAACATATCAGTAAAAGGCCATAATGTCCATGACTATGAAGATATTTATGCATATTATGCAATGTGTATAACCACATTAGTAATGGTAATAAATATACATTAACAAATCATTTAATAATTTATTTAATTAGTCAATATTGGCTAATTAGTAAACCACATTAATTATATTATAGTAATAAATATACATTAACCAGTCATTTCACATTAACAGTAACTTAATTAATAAGTTAACATTGGCTAATATTAGCACGCTAACGACTGACCACTACATTTCGATAAAAGGGTGGAATGCCATAATTATGAAGACAGTTATATAATTTATGCAATGTTTACCACCACATTAAACATTATAATAAATATACATTAACCAGTCATATATCATTAACAATAACTTTATTAATAAGTAAATATTAGCTAAATAGCACACAAACTCAACAGATCAATAGAGTAGTCATACTTCACTGTGTCTATGTATGACTGTGTCCTGACTGGTTGGATGAATGTTGCAGGCTCAGTATTTCAACATGAACTTGATGAAGTAATGTTCATAAATTGTTCACAGTATTCCGTCGCTGGACCCAACATCGTTTGTGCCAAATGCAAGTCTGCTTTCTGCGTTACTCCCCATGGGAGTCAAGTCATGAAGAAGAAGTCTGGTGTGCTCACAATACAGTCTTTTTGTAATGTTGGCATTGATTGTCTCATAGTTTAATGCCAGTAGACTGCAAGATCTGTGCAGCAAGGTTCATATTTCAGTATCTTATAAAATAACATTGTGTTCTTCGACATGATGTCTATAAGTAATGTTCATGTCGCTGTCATATATAGATACGTAGATATCAGATATATTATCAGCCACATTAAATGTGTACCTATGCAGGCAGGCGATAGGTGTCATATTCAGACGACTCTGTGGCTTGGTACCTTCACAGGTAACTGTCAGACACAGTTTTGAACGACGGATACAACTTATTTGGGCAGGTGAAATGTATCACAGTACTAGGACCAGCAAGTGATGGGTGTCATATTTAGACGACTCTGTGGCTTGGTACCTTCACAGTCCACGGTCAAACAGTTTTGCACGACGGATTCAAGTTGTCCGGACAGGTGAAGGCGGTCACAGTACTATGACCAAATATATCATGAGCCAATATGTATGAAAAGGTAGTTTACCTTAGGAAGGAGAGCACATACCATGGATGGTCTATTTCAGCAAGTTCAAGATGTGCAAGCAGCTGCAGCAAAGGTATTCACCATTGACATAGGAACAAATGATCCAGGCAGGATTATTGTAATTGAAGTTATAGTATGCTAGATTTCAAGACGTATACCAGTAAACAGTTTTTTTTTAGATTTTTGAAGAAAAAAAATTCCGTTATAAATAGGAATTTGCAGTTAACAAAATTGTAGTTATAACAAAATTACATAGAAAAATAGGTCGAGAAATGTTGTACATGAGTAACACAAGGAAAGTAGCCAACCACTACTGTAAGCATCGCTTACCAGCAGCTACACCCTCATGTTACCCACATACCTGGCCATGCCAGATGCACTCATGTGCATACCATCTCTCGTACAATAACTTAATATGATGATAAAAAATGATGTTTTCTGAGTCAGCAATCAAAGCCCGCACCTTATTTGTCGCAATCTGACGAGCACGATCAAAATCAGGCCGTACTCTAAACCGGCCAAACTGTACAGGTATACGTGTCAATATCTCACAAACTACTATCTGCGTCACAGAAGGTATTGTGAGCAGTTCGCGTGGGAATGCCACAATACCCTCTGCCAGCTTCCCAGAGTCACAACCATTGCCCAGATCATTTGTCCCGATGTCAATCAGAACAACAGTTGGCGCAACTGCTCGCACCACTCCCAGTTGCCGAAAAAGGCCACCCAAAGTAAGGCCCCCTTTCTCGTGGAAAACGACCTTTCCAAACATATCAGCCAAGTCAAGATCAGGTCGATAGTATCTGCGACTATCTCCACCTATCCAACCAACTTGACACACACGGTCCATCCGTCGCACAAAACTGTGCCCAACAATGAGAAGCGTTGGTTTCTCCATCATGTCCTAGAAAGAAAGATGAATCTCATTGCATATTACACATAATGGTTTTTGGACATGGTTTATCTTGGTAAAAGCTGTGCAACGACGTCAACGTGGAAACCTGACGCACAGTTTCTTCTAACACTTAACTACATTCTGCTAGTGTCATATCACAACTTTAGGAACACTCTCAAATTTGAAGACTACTAAATGAAGAGATGCAATGTGAGATAATCATGAGGATAGGTGACAACATTGTATGTAATTCCTTGTCAAATGAACCAATGGGCATAATATAAGTTTAACCAATATACATATGTATATACACGTAAAGCAGATTTTTAAAGGAAAACAAATACCCAGAACAGTAATTTTTCTGTTTCAAATTTGAAAAAGAAAGACACGTAAAAAAAATTCGACTTACCAGCAAAATGAATCCATCAGCAGATGACGTCAACGACCAGATAAAGCGCGCGAATCCATAAGTTAAAACAAAGCACTACCCGGGCGGTGCGTAAACGACACGGCTGAATCGTGAACGGCCTGCGGCGCACGGAAAATTACGTAGCGAGCAGAATCGTCCGAAGTGCCTATATTATTCCTAACAGGAATTACTTATTTAAATTGTTCTAGTTGACATGATTTTCAAAACAAGTGACACATTTCAGTTCATACAATATCCAACACCGTACAGCGAAAATGCTTCCAAAAAGATGCCAATGGCAATGCAGTGTCAACGACAACATTTCACACATGTCACATCCTTTCAAGTTTCATATGATTATCATAAAGTTAAACACAATAATATATATCATATGCCGAATGTCAGTGTCGCGAGTGTTGTATTTTAAACAACGCATCGCAAAATTCCATAAAAATGACACAATACCGCATTGTTACGGAATTTCGCGATGCACGAACTTCAGACAGTCGAGTCTACTATGTAAATTATAACCTGTACCTGTGCCACTGTCACTGTGTGACACTGACAGTGTGTCAGTGTGTGGGTGGTTTTCTCGGCACGCGCCACTTCTTCGATAAAATCCGCATCTTTCTCAACTCAACTTCGTCGCTCGGGTGCATATTCTGTCGTGCTACCATTTTTGCTATAGGTCTGTATACATTTGGTCAAATTGTACAGAGAATCATACACGATAAAACTAAATCAATATTTGAAGTGAGAGCTTTCGCAGCAAGACGCTTCCGCCATTTTCCTCACGCGTAGCCTAGATTCGAACGCATGCGCACAATTCGCGTATGAAATAGACACGAACGACACTCTGGACGCGGTAAATTTTAACCAAAACACAAAATACGTAATGTTCTCTGTTTTATTCGCGCAACGTTTCAATGATGGTAGTAGTTTGCAAACCATGCGATCTAATCTCAAATATACACTCGATTAAAGCTAGCATAATACCATATATGATAAACGTATATGTACAGGCAATGTTCGACACAAAAAGTATACGCTCACAAATTTCCAGTTCGTGTAAATATAAAATTGTACGCACACAATAAACTGCAGAATTTCCCAAAATAGCACCCACTTAATGTATGTGACTAACACAAACGTCTGCACGAGAGAAATGTGTGTGGAAGGTTAAATATTGCCTGTACACGTATATGTACAGGTATTATAAATGTACAGGCAATGTGGTGATTTTTGGCACTGTATGTACAGGTAATGTGGTATATAGACTTATATATATATATATATGTGTGTGTGTGTATATATATATATATATAAATATATAGATATATATATATATATATATATATATATATATATATATATATATATATACATGCAGCAGCGCCCGTTGTTTGGAATCACCTAGTGCAGCGGTTCTTAAACCTTGGGTCGCGACCCAACATTGGGTAGCCAAGCCATTTTAAGTGAGTCTCCAGTGACATTCCGAACTTTTGTTTTGTCCATCATGCTTGCAAGAGATGCATGATATACGAGTAGTTTACTGCCAAACGTCCCATGAATTTGGAACGCCATGTGATATATCTATCGAACATTCTAATTAACGAGACCTTTGGCGTAAACTGTTCGTCTTGCAGGAAGATGATACAGGGAAGTATTTTTCATGCCACTAAAAATGCACAAAGTGCTCATTGTGCAAACGTCAGTACAGTGTTCGATTCACTCCAAATAGAATCTTTCATATAACATATTCACTGACAAACATCGCTTTAATCGAAAACCCAGTTACATCACATTGTATATACGATCATCTGCCACCTTATTATTATTAGAATAAACTATATTAGCTTAAATTAATATGTTTTAAACATTATCGAAAACGCACGATCTTCCCAAATTCTTTCTGCCATCTTTATGTTAGATTAGGAAGGAATGTCCTCTGTATGCGTCAACGAATCAACTAACTGCGCGAATTTTGTCATTTTGATGTTTCCGCTTTCAGCAAGCAATATATGTTTTTTAGACGTTCCCATTTAAACTTTTTTTATGTTATGTGTATGCAATTCAGCATTGATCACAACTTAATTGTGTTATATAACGCATAACTCTATGCGCGGCAACCATGCCCCGCGAACGAAATTAGGATCGCAGCCAAAAAATGTAGGAACCCCTGCATTATTTTGACATTGAAAACCTGGCTAGCGGTGAAACATAAACGGGAACTTGTTGGACTATGGCTTTTTGGATGAAAAATATGGTGTATACGCATATATTACATATACATTTTATTGTTCCTTTTACAAAAACCTTCAATGTGTTTAACTATAGTCTGACAGTGAAACACAGCCGGCAAGCCGTGTGATATTGGCTATATAGCGGGGTATATTGTTACGTCTGTCAATTTGTCTTTCACGATAAAATCCCCCGCATTAACATCTCGCTTGATAAAACCGTCTAACAGTTTGACCTGAATGTTGTTGCTGTACCAATATACTGTGCTGATTTGGGGAGTTATCCGTTTTAAGCAAGCACAATTAATAACACGTTTTGTTCACATTTGCAACGTTATGTGTATTATTTTTTTTTTCATAAATTAACTGTTTAAACAAATCGTTTGTCACTAAATGTTGCAAGTGTCTACTAATTTGAAGGAATTTCAACCAGTTGGACCTAATTCTCACGCGTACCAATTTACTACACGTACATATTTAATGACGTAATTGAACAAAATTACATAGAGGTTCGCTAGTTACAAATGTCTGCTAACCGAATTACTACCAGTTGGGCCGAATTACCACGCGTACTTATTTAATGACGTCGTTGAACAAAACTATATATAGGCGCGCAAGTACCAAATGCCTGCTAACCGAATTACTACGAGTTGTATCTAGTTATCACGCGTACTTATTTAATGACGTCGTTGAACAAAACTATATATAGGCGTGCAAGTTCCGATTCCCTGCTAATCGAATTTCTACGAGTTGGACCGAATTACCACGCGTACTTATTTAATAACATCATTTTAACAAAATTCCCGCTATTTTCACCAATTTCCATCCATGTTCTATCAACCAATCAAAACTCTGTGCAAGCACCGAATCTAAAAATACCTATCGTACCTACGCAGATAGGCGCCAGTTTGACTGATTTAGCAGAGCAGTTCCGATTTTAAAATTATTGTAAGCTATCCGTAGGTTTTATAAATATATAGGATCAGTCAGCATGTGTAATGATCTATCCATGATGAGATTGACCTATTTCATAACGTCTATGACCTATTTTTATAGTTCACCAAATAAAAGGAACGAATTTAAGCATTACCGCACGGAAATAATAACAAGTGTCTAATTCCAAGATGGTCGCCCTGTTCGAAATAATCGAGGCTTTACGTTCTGCTATGATATCGTCATATGTGTATTCTACATTTCTTATACAGTACTTCAGATCAATAGGAATCCCTTGAATTTGTAATGCTTTTATTATAAATTACGCCTATTTATAACACCACATTTTAGATTCGTCGTCATTAATCAAACAAAGGCTCAGTCTTTAGGTTAAGCCTCGGTCCACGGGCCAAATGTACCGATTGGTAGCACCACCCTTTACATTGAACCTTGAAGTGAAACTGTAGGGTAACTGGAAGTAGGAAGGTTTGATAAAGTAGTGAAACTGTACTGCTTAAATTCGTGCCTCTCACTTTTTGTTATTGTAGTCCTGGAGTGAAAAATGTGAAAACGCTATGATGAAATTGTCCATGTTAAGATATTGCAATGATTGAAAAAACCTCCAAAGCTAAAACAACTGAAAACAAACTCTCGGGACGTAAATTCAAGGGAATTCCTATCTTTTAACATATTATTTAGCCCCTATCTTTTACAATGGGGACGGAATTGTGAGGGGAATTATTAAGATCGGTGGAAGCGGAACTACATTCCTATCTTTTAACATGACAAACCGGATCTACGTTCCCATCTTGCACCGATCATAATTATTTGTCCGATGATTTCTACCTAACATACTACTCGCTTTGTAATTCTGACTAATGGTTACTAGTGTGTAAATTATAAAAGCATATCACCATATTTTACTCTTAATTCCTTTATGAATGGGTTAACTATATGTTGGTAAGGAGTTTATTTTTTAGACTAATGATAATTCCATTATAATATACTTTGTGTTGAAACTGAGCCCGGTGAACATTACAAGGGGGATAGTTTGACATTTGTTAATGAATGAAGATGTGCTTTGCTTTATTGGAGAGTACACCACGGAGTTCAATATTCGTGAACATTGGGGAATTGGGACATTGGATAGGTTCATGGCAACACAAGTGCATTTAGTTACACAATGGTTGCAATAGCCTTTAAAGGTATTATTAATTACGTGCATTGACTTGTGATCGACGTTTATATACCCATTGGGTAGATATATAATTGGATTGGCTCAGTGATTATGACGGTTTTGTAGAAAGCTTACGTAACAAGTCTCTATGCTCTGTGACTCAGTTTGCCCAACTCCAAGTACTAATTGAGCCCCTTAATAATAATAATAATCAAATAACTTCTATTGCGCCTAATTCCTTGGAAACCAAGCTCAGAGGCGCATTAATTCAAAAGGATTGGTGTATCTCAAAATCCATAAGCAGTATTCCAGTTGTCAACTGATGTATCAAGGCTCTAGGGAGGTATGGTGGATAAGCAAGGTTGTAAAGATAAGTTTTTAAATGACGACGGATTTTGTAATATTTCAACTGATCTCACACTAGGGGGGAGCATACTCCAAAGAATTGGTGCAGCAACAAACAACAGATAAAGCCCTAGTCCCAATGTTAATGTTAATTCTAGGAACACAAATTAGGTCAGGAATAGATGATCGCAATGTAATGGTACAGATCTTAAATAACATAAGGTATCGTAGAGGAAGCCAATGCAAACACTTCAAAAGTGGTATTGAGCGACATAAACGAGTTATATAATATATTCTTGTTAGAACGGAATTGCAATGGTCAAGTCTGCTGCTAATAAACCTTGTTGATATCGTTTTTAGAAAGATAAACTAACATACATCGGCGAATACGGCGAAGATCACGAATATGATAAAAACAGCAGCGACACGTTTGATATTTGTGTTGTCGGAAATTGAAGTTACTCTCAAATACCACTCCTAGATTCCACACCGAGATTGCTGGCACGATATGCTTATTGAAAATACGCGTAGGGAAAACGTCAAGTTTACTATGCTGCATGGGTGTACCAATATTGATCAATTCAGTTTTAGTTGCATTTAATTTCAATTTGCTGTCAATCACCCAGTGGAAGATATCTTGGAGGCAATCACTAAGTTGGTTAAGGGAGCGATTTGTATCCGGGGTAGTCAACGAAATGTAGATGTGATCAAAACCATCAAGATAAAGATGATTATCCAAGTTATGTCTTTGTATAACAGACCTTAGTGACGTGGTGTAAAGAGTAAAAAGCAAAGGCCCAAGAACAGTACCCTGGGGACACCAATTAAAGGTGGCAGTGCAGCCGAAATGCAGTTCCCAATCTTTATGGTTTGGTATATATCAGTTAGGTATGAAGACAACCAGCTTAGAGCTGTGCCAAATATACGGCGTACCACTTTAGTAAGCGTTCAATGAGAATGTTGTGACCAATCGTGTCAAAAGCGGTAGAGGGGTACAGTAAGGTAAGTGCAGTCACATTACCATTATTAATGTTCAAGTTAATGTCATTGTGAACCTATAAGAGGGCAATCTCTTTTGAATGAAACTGTCTATTTGCTGATAGTGACACATTATTTAAGACATTTGTGCTAATGTGAGACCTTAGACGAATTGTTACAACCTTTTCTAGTAGTATTTTGGAAATCAAGCACTGGTTAGAAATAGGTTTATAACTGGTTAGGTCTTGTTTAGGCAGATATGACGTCGTAAGAAGTGGAGTGACAAGGGCGTATTTGAAATCATCATGAAAACAACCAAAACAAAGTGATGCATTGATAACAATTATTAATGTCCAATTAATGTATCGAGACAAGCTTTCAGCAGTATTGTTAGAAATGGAGGAAATGGAATTATTTGGGAGGACATGATTATTTTCCTAACTTCATCAACTGTTCCATGTTGAAATGATACAAGTAGATACTTTACTTGTGGAAAATCCACATTGATATTACTCACAGAATGATCTAGGAAAGCAGAACGAATAATAATATTGATTTTATTCTTAAAGTGACCAGGGAACGAGTCATATAGAGACTTATTTGATACAGGATCAGCGAGCGATGGAGCAGGCCGTCTACGTAGAATGTTATTGATGCAGTTCCATAACTGACGCGGATTATCATACTTATTTATTACCATATTTGTATAATAATCTGTTTTACGTTTGGCCATTTGTCTGTTACAGAAGTGACATTGCTTAGAATAGCGCGACCTGTCTAAAGGCGAGCGTGATTTGCGCCATACACCCTCGAAATACCGATGACGCCCTTTAGGTAACATAATATTGTACACTTACCAAACAATTTTGGACACGTTGAAGTTGTATAATGTGCTTGCTAGCGACATTATAAAGGAGGGAATTGCAATAGTCTGATGCTAAAAAGAGCTGTTACAAAACTTTTAGCAACAGAAAATCACACATACCGGCGAATACGGGAAGATCACGGATATGACAACAACAGCACCACATGTTTCAGATATGTGTTGTCTAAAATTGAAATTATTATCAAAGATTACTCCTAGACTTTGCGCCGAAGTTACTGGAGTGATATGCTGACTCAAAATATGCGTTGGGAAACCATGCTGCATTGGAGTACCAATAATGATAAATTTTGTCTTATTTCCATTTAACTTTAACTTGCTGTCTGTGATCCAGTGGAAGATATCTTGAAGGCAATCACTAAGCTCGATAAAGGAGCGATTTGGATCCGGGGTACCCAAAGAAATGTTGATCTGTGTATCATCAGCATAAATATGATGATCCCAATTATGACGTTAGATAGCATAAAATAGTGGCGTGATGTAGATTGTGAACAGCAAAATTCCAAGAACATTACTTTGACAGTGACTGTCCCGTCTTTATTTTGCATATAAATGTACTAAATAATTACTTGGTGATTTGTACCCAACAAGCATGTGTTGCTATAAACACTGCACATATATCATGTAATTCTAATAGTGCTAGAACGTACAATTTCCAGACGACACTTGCTGCACAGCTTACATTAATTTATGACTTAAACATATTCAATTAATTGTAATATCACAATACCACTATAGCTTAAATACAACGTGACTACAACACTTTATACTAACGTACTCTACCTACGCTGGATCACCCAAATATTACAGAGAACATTTGACAAACAATAACGATCCATTTTTGTACCAGCACAGCACACTAAAACAAAATGTAATTTTCAAAATGCCCCTAAACGATTACATATTATACCACATATTGTTGCTTCGAATATGACACGACGTGTACATTGGGATGCCATTAGTTGTTAGGTAATACATAAAGGCATAACAGTTTGTGTTGATACAGAATATATTAAAACCTGTTGCGAAAGATTCATACCTTTTCGGTGTCATACGTTTGAACGAATAATTGATTTTCATGGAAATATACTTAAAATGCTCATGCGGTGGCAAAATGTATAGGCTACAGTGCTGTATCCGTATTTTGGCACACGAGTTTATATTAATTAGGTTGGCAAACATATGTCAGGGCAATCATAAATAGTCAAGAGGAACTGGAATTTAAAACAAAAAATTAGAAAAACATATTGTGCCATTTAATTATAGAACAACTCAGGACTAGGAATGCGTCGTTCCTCTGAAAGCGACTCATACAACTCATTTGATGTGATGAGTTCTAAATAGTGATTTCTTTGCTTGTTTCCCACTACACTGTATCGTACTGGACCCCATGACTAGGTGTATGATTACAGCCTGACTGCCGATGCAGAAACAGTTCATCGACGTAACTGTATTCACCAGGGCCGTCTACGTCCGGAGTAATTGGCGTATTCTCCGCATGCGATTTATTTGTCAGATATGTTGGCCTTCCCGCACACTCGTTACATGTTGATGTGAACCTGCGTGAAACGCAGAAACGGCTACGTATTTATACTACATACGCTTGACATTATCTTCGCAGTATACAACATGTTATACAACTAGATCGCTGTGACAATATAAAAGTTCAATCAAAGAACGTAGGTTTGATTGGAACCTCATTAGTTTAATTAATTTCCTTCGTCCCATTATATAGTGAATACAATTAATCAATAAACACAACATTGTAGCGTTATTTCCAGTTAACTGTGATCGGCTAAATGCCACTTGTAGGCATGATGCCTGTAGGTGATTTGGAGCAAGTACTAGGGCGACAAAGCACATTGTGGTCTTACGTTGTTCCTGAAGATTAATGAAACTGTACCTCATGCAGTAGCAGATGCCTTTGATAACAGAGACAAGAATAAGTAGCATACAGCCGTCAACACAGCCACTGATAATATATGTAAACGAAATGTCAGACAGTTGTCTTGCAATCAGTCAGTCAGTATTTTAGTTTTATATTATCATTGTACATATGCTATTAAACACTTACACAAATTAAGTATAAACTGCCTACGCCCATAACATCTTAATCAATAGAATTGTGGAGCTGTATACTTTCTGTGGTGTGTGTATGTGTGTGTATGTGTGTGTGTGTGTGTGTGTGTGTGTGTGTGTGCGCGCGCGTGTGTATGCGTTTGTCTGCGTGTGTCTACGTGTATAAGTTGATGTGTGTGTGTATGTGTGTGTGGGGGGAGGGTGAGTGTTCAATCATTCATGTATGAACTAAATGCATGTTGTTTGCCCTCCCTTGCAATCACACGCGCTAATCATACATTATTACATACACGCACACACTCACATACGGTCGTACCTACGCGAACACACCAGCACACTTACGCACGCATGCAGTAGCTTTGCGAAGAAGTAAACAATAGTTGTTGACGTCACCAAACGTTAAATGCCCTGTGTGACACACAATTGTCTAACTATGCGACATGCTTAAGTATTTTCAGAAGCTCTCAATTCAATTTAATTTTGCAACATATAATATAGTAACTGCAATACCCCTCCGTCACACAATAACACACACACACACACACACACACACACACACACACACACACACACACACACACACACACACACACACACACACACACACACACACACACACACACACACACACACACACACACACATACACATACACTTACATAAATACACACACGAACACACACACACACACTTACACAAACACACACATACACACACACACATACACACACATTATGCTGAATTGTTGGTGAAGATACATGTCGGTCTAGATGGAGATGGATCAGTTGCTTGGTTAGGGACTGGCTGCAAGACTAATGGCACTGTGGGATGCATAATGTCATCTACGTATGGTTTTGTTGTTGTTGTCGTTCTCTTAGCCGTTGTCGTAGTAGTAGCGGGTGTAGTAGTAGTAGTAGTTGTTGTTGTTGTTGTCGTAGTTGTTGACCTTGTTGTCGTAGTTGGTGGTTTTCTGGTAGTAGTTGTTAGTTTTGTTGTCGTAGTTGTTGGTTTTGTTATTGTAGTTGTTGGTTTTGTTATCGTAGTTGTTGGTTTTGTTGTCGTAGTTGCTGATCTTGTTGTCGCAGTTGTTGGCTTTATTGTATTAGTTGTGGATGTTGCTTTAGTAGTTGTTTGACAATCAATACCGAGCGGATCAGTAACAACTATACCTCCTGCAAGGAACAGCGGATATAACAAAACGCTTTCACCAAAGCAAAAAACATTTGATTTGTGTTGTTAATAAAAAATAATAGTTGTTTGATTTGTAATAAATTGCGCATATTCATACCTTCATACTTACATACACACATCTTCATATACACTAAAGCACATATGTCCACAAATACACGTACATACAAGCACACGTACATACATACGTACATTTACAAATAAACAAACACGCACACGCACGCACGCTTGAAGTCAAGAAGTTTCGCAATCACACACACACACACACACACACACACACACACACACACACACACACACACTCACACACACACACAGACAGACACACACACATACACGCACACACGCACACACGCACACACACACACGCCGATCGTGTTCTGGTGAAACGTCGTAAGTAAAAAAGCTAGTTTTTGCAGGATAGCAAATCAAATGTTTCTTTTTCTTTAAATAATTTTAGTTATCTATTCATGCCAGTTTGCGTAACTTATCCTTTGAATATCCGATACGTTACACGAAAAGAAGTGCAATATTGTCTTCCACCGCTTTACGTCAACATATGTTAAGTTGCCCAAGATAACGTTACGACATTTCACTAGAACACAATTATTTCACCATGGACACTCATCAGAACATTTTACTTTGTACAGTCCGCTTCTCTCTATCAGCGGCTGGATACAGACGCACAGGCCGCATAATAATTGCGCTTGTTGGCCACGTCCGCCTACACAAACAGTTTCAGTCAGCGTCGAATGTCTGGCATGGCTGTTGGTAATATAAACACACGTGGTGAGTAGCCACTCTGTTCGACGTCCGTACTAAATGTGAAGGCGCACAATCTGTTGGTGACACGATACTTGTCCGTCTTTGATGCAGTCGCCGGCATCGAGAGACTAATTTATATGATATTTGTCAAGCGTCCAGAACATAAGGAATGTTCGATGGCTGAAATAATCACAGTTCTGTGACTACTATATTTTCTATTGTTTAGTTTTTTACAAGCAAATACTGTAATGGCCCTTATATCTTTCTCGTGATGTTTCGATGGCTTTTCAGTTAAATTGCGGTGTGGTCACCATGCTAAAAGTAAGAGTTGTATATATGTTTTGTTGCGCTAATAATACGTTTAATTTTAACCCCTTACGTGTATTTTACATAGAATAAACATATATGTGCCTTGTGCAGTTGTTTGTAGGAATACAATAACAAGAATAGGAAAACACAGACTGTAAAACACAGAGCATTATGCCATACATAAGGCACGACAACACAATTAACGGTCATACGTCAAAAGGGTTAGGTCAAGTTGTAGACGTCCCTTGCGCAAGCACACGCCTTGTTTAAAGACTTTCTAAACAAAACGACGTTAAATAAAGCTTCTTGGATCTTGTAGCGCCATTCTGTCCTTACCAGTACGGCCTAACAATGAATGGCAAATAATTGAAGAATATCCGTCTTCTGACACAACAGTACAAACTCGTACATTTGTAGGACGTACCTAGTTGAAGGATGCTAATTTAAATAACATATTGTGAACTGCTTCTTCTTTACACCTACGAGATGGTTGAATTGGCGTGGTAGCACATTAGTAGTATAGAGGAGCTGTACGGTATCCAAACCCTACTTATAAAAAACGTTTTAATGACCACTAAACGGCACCACGCAAGCAGTCACGGAAGGCGGCCAGCGGTCAACAGCAGCAACCTTCGCCGGCGGTAGCAGCGGTGTCAACGGGAGCGGTACCTGTTTAGCGGCCCGTGGTGCTCATTGCGCCACCGCTTAAGCGAAGCGCCGAAATGGCGTTGGGCACCGTCGAGATGGCTGAGGGGCAGCCACCCCTGACGCGGAGCGCGTCACTCGAGCGCGAATGTGAGTCGACGGCATCGACGCGCGCCACATTGGTGAGTCTGAGGCACCTGAAGTGTGCTGACAACGGTGTGTATAAACTTCTGTTGCCCGTTATGATCGACGCTGTGTCGTACAAAGAGGTTAGTGCCTATTTGGGATGTTCCCGTTGTCGCCGGAAATTGCAGAAAAGCAAAGGCGGGGAACTGATACGCCGAACGCACGGTGGAGTGTTGGTGCCGAAATATTACTTCGCGTTGCGTGTGATGGTGAAGGACGGCGAGGAGGAGGAAGACGAGCTTTGGCTTACTTTGTTTGACAGCCAAATGTCTAATCTCGTCGAGTACACGGCTGAGTACCTGGTGGAGTTGAGCGAGGAGGAACTCCGCGATTCTATGCTGGAGTTAACCGGCACGAAAGTGGAGATCAGTGTGCGTAAGACGACTTGGAACGGGGAGCCCTCGTATACCGTGCGCACACTGAAGAGATACAACGACGACGACGACGACTAATGTGTTGTGTTGTTTGTAGGAAGGATGGCCGATACTGGTAGATTTGTTGACACACGCGAACGTGCAACAACGAATGAGAGAGCGTCGTAGTCGTGAAATAACCGAGGAGGCCGCGCAACTATTAACCGAGACGGCTGAGAATTACATAAGGGCGTTTTGGCTAGCTTACGAAGCGAACTTATTTTGTAGTATTATTCCGTAACTAACAGTTGTGCTTATATGCTGTAGGAAGTGCGCCACATACTGCAGGGTATGCTAGCAAAAAACGAAAGGATGCGTGCTCGGTACGAGGAGGTTGCCACGTTCGTAAGAACGTTGTTGGAACGCGAAGTGGAGGGGTCGATAAAGAGGGAGGCGGAGGAGCAGGCCAAGAAGGAAGGTCAAAAGCAGGCGGACTAATCATAATAATGTGTTTGTAGGAGACGCTGCTGCAACACACCAGGCGTGAATGTATGTGCGACTTCCTACACGCGTTGCTGACGGTGGTTCGTAAAGAGTAGAACATGCTTTGTGCTGTAGGGTGGAAGCGGAGTGCGTGACGCCAACGTATTGGACGCCATCATCGAGGAGGCACTCGGTGTATTGGATGTGCGCCGAGCGCGTCCACCGACGTATAACGAAAGCCTGTACGCGCCGCTGGGGAAGATGGGGCCGACGTGCGCTCCGTGTTGGAGCCTATCGGAGGAGGTGGCGTCGCAACGTCAAATCGTCGTGCCGAGCAGGGCCCAGTTGGTCTGCCGTTATGAGCGGCTCGCAATGGCCCTCCTCGCCGAGACCCTCGGTGAGATGATACTGGAGCGGGCGCGCGATAATTGCGGCGTATGTGAGTCCAATGAGGGCTGCCCATATGTTCACATGCCCGGCTATCGTGCGGGACGGCCGAATCGTGTGTACATACAGCGTTTCAACAACACGCGATGTATCGTAACGCGATTCTTCAACGCCGTGTCGTGCAAATATTGCACGATACTACGCTGGCGTCTGGACAGCAGCCACAAACGGGTCGTGCGGGAGAGTTGTATTTGGTGCAGTTTGTGTCGGACTGGCTTCTAGGAACGAACTGGCGTGACTACATGGAACGTGTTCAGCTGGAGTCGGCCGTCCATACGTACGTGCAGCGCAGGAGTGGACTCGAATAAAGAACGAACAATCGAATAAAGAACACTGCTTGTTTTGCTAATATTTGCTTGCTATTGTAACAAAGGCGTTGATCGCTGTTTTTGAATGTTGTAAGCTACTGAATAAAACGTTGAAAATGTACTTTCTGTTTCCGAGTTACATAACCCAAAACAGTCCGAATCACCGCTAGGGACCACTATCTCGCTAGGGTTACCCACATTACCTAAAACATTCCAAGTTAGTTATAAAAATTACCGCTAGTCCGCAACCACCACTTGTTACCGCAAAAACATTACCGCAAACACATTCCTTCCACTATCGTTCCGAGTTACCCGCATTACCTAAAACCACATTCCCCCGCTAGGGTGCACTTACCACCACCACCACCAGCACCACCACAGCCACCACTGTTATAAGAAGCGGTGCTCGAAAAAATACCAGCACAGTAGAGAATGCCACCACCACCACCACCTTCTTCGCCTCCTACTAGATGGCAATGTCCGAAATGTGGGGGTTATTTCGCGAAACAGTTGATGTTAGAGCGACAAGCGAAGAGTTCGAAAAGATGTGGTAACGAAGCGCTATGCGAAAAACGTCGAGAGTGCCCAAAATGTGGCGTAACGTACACTACGCGCACCGCTATGCTACGACACTTGAAGCTGCGGTGTGGCCGTCAGACGGCGCCACCTCCTGGTAGTAGTAATGAACCAGTGGCGGAGGCGGCGTCACCCGACGATCTTCAGCGTGTCGTGGACGAACACCGGCTTAGAATAGAGACGTCGGCAGGGCGCGTTGCCGTACAGTCCCGTTACAACTATCGCATGACCGCCTGTAAGAGTACGCGGGTGCTCGAACCGCGTCTGAGGGAAATGTTTCGCGAACAAAAGAATGCGTTTAAAATTAACGTAAGCTACGGTTTCGTATTACGTCACAAGGTGTCGGGTCGGTACCGATATTTTCATTCTTCCTGTAACTGTTGCGGTCGTCTCCTCGAAACGCCCGCCCTAGTTACCGATAGCCTTTCGTTCGAACGATTCCTCGACGCCGTGCGCACGACCGACGTACTGCAGTACGCCATCGCGCAGCGTCCGGACTCGGGGTGGATCGTCGAGCTCGTAACGAACGCCACCTACTTCGTGAACTCCATCATTGCCCATCCTATCGGGTGCGTTGGCGTGACACTTCCCGCCTACGTGCGCCTCAACAGGGCCATCGTGTCGTTGACGAAAGATTATCGAGGCACGCCCTACGACGACCATCTATGTCTCTTCCGATGCATCGGTCTCCACCTGCAAGGTCACCGACGAGGCGAAAGTGGCCGCCACATCAATACGAACCGTTTAACGAAAGTCGCTAAACGACTGCACGCGCAGTATTGTCGCGTCACGCGCACGACGGCCTCGAACGGTGCTCGCCTAAACGAACTGGATCGCGTGGAGACGGTTTTGGGCATCAACGTCGCCGTCTATCGACTGATGAATGACTTCGCGGAAATAGTCCGTCGGTCGCGCGAAGCGCACCCCACGACCCTAAACGTCAACCTGTACGAGATGCACTTCTCGTACATAAGCGACCCGCGCGCGAACACGAAAACGTACAAGTGCGGAAAATGTGGCAACGCCCTCTGGCGGAGCACGTGGGCGTTACGACGTCACGAAGCGACGTGCGAAGGTGGCGTTCGTCACGTGTTCCCCGGCGGTATCTACCGGCCGTCGCCGTCCGTATTTCAGCGGCTCGGCGACGAAGGCTTCGACGTCGGCGACGACGACCTGCGCTACTACCCGTACCGCGCAACGTTCGATTTTGAATGCTATTTCGCCGATAACGATCTGCCGACGGATACCGACAAATGCCGGTGGATAGCGCGACACGAACTGCTCAGCGTGAGCGTCTAGTTGAACGTGCCCGGCCACGAAGCGGCGCGGTGTTACGTCACGACCGGCGATTCGACGGCACTCGCGCGTCGCCTCATCGTCGACCTGGAAGCCGTGAGCGCGGCGGCGTGCGCAATTCTACGCCCACGCTACGACGCGACCATCGAGGCGCCTGACGCACTCGACGCCGACTGGCGGCGACGGTGCAACAACGACGACGCGTCACCGTACGCCGCACTCGCCGACCGCCTGTGGACGCACCTTCATCAAATGCCCGTACTGGGATTCAATTCGGGTAAGTACGATCTCAATGTCGTAAAGAAGTACTTGACCCCCCTGCTCATAACCTGCGACGCGCAGCACACGTCGGCGTCGTTTACCATTAAACGTCAGAATAATTACATGTGCCTGTCGACGACAACGTTGAAGTTCTTCGACATAACGAATTATCTCGCGCCCGGCGTTAGCTACGATCGCTTTCTGAAAGCGTACGGTTGCTCGGCAACGAAGGGGTACTTTCCGTACGAACATATCGACGCGTTGCCGCCGCGCGAAGCTTTCTACAGCCTCCTGAAACTCGAGGGAATTTCCGCGGAGGCGTACGAGATTTGCGCGACGGCGTGGCGTGACGAGGGCATGAAGACGATGCGCGATTTTTTGATGTGGTATAACAATCGAGACGTGGCGCCGTTTCTCGAGGCCGTCGATCGCCAGTTCGCCTTCTATCGGCGCCGACGTATCGACATGTTCATGGACGCCATCAGCGTACCGGGGTTGACGTTGTTGTACCTGTTCAACGACCTGCCGACGTAGATCCATTTATCGCTGTTCATCGAGCCGAACAAAGATCTGCACCGTCTGCTGCAGTCGCAGATCGTCGGCGGCCCGTCGATCATCTTCCCACGTCACCACGAAACCGGCGTGACGGCGATTCGAGGCGGCGACGCGCCGTGCCGTTCGATAGTCGGTTTCGACGCAAACGGCCTCTATCTATGGGCAATAATGCAGGAGATGCCGACGGGCTGGTACACGCGCCGGCGCGCGGAGAACGCCTTTCGAGCGGAACGCGTGCACCGCTACGGCCGTATGGCCGTGGAGTGGTTGACGTGGGTGGAGGCGCAAACCTGGGGTGCCGCCACGCGAACGGCGTATCAATTTCACGGCTGCTATTTTCACGGCTGCCCGACGTGCCAGGCGCACGTGACGACGAACGCCGTCAACGGTCAACCGATGACGACGCTGTACGTCGCGACGATCTCCGTGACCGCCTACCTGCGCCGTTTCGTCGACGACGTCATCGAAATGTGGGAGTGCCAGTGGCGCGCCGTGCGACCGCCCGCGTCGCCGACGCCGCCCGACGCGTCGCGATGTCAACCACCGACCACCATTACGCGCTCGACGATACTGGAGGCGGTGCGTGACGGCTCTCTGTTCGGCCTCGTGCAGTGCGATATCGCCGTGCCGGAAGCGCTGCGCGACAAGTTCGCCGAAATGCAGCCCGTGTTCAAGAACGTCGATATCGTGCGCAAGGATCTCAGCCCGTTCATGTGCGACTACGCCGAGTCGCACGATTTCCTCACCCGACCTCAACGGACGCTCGTCGGTAGCTATTTCGGCGCCGAGATCGTGCTCGCGACGCCCCTCCTACGCTGGTATCTGGCGCACGGTCTCGTCGTCGAGCGCGTCTACCAGGTCATCGAGTACGCGCCGATCGCGTGCTTTCGCCGCTTTGGCGACACGGTCTCGGAGGCGCGACGCGAGGGCGACATCGATCCCGACAAATCGATCATCGCCGATGCCTTTAAACTTCTCGGCAACAGTTCCTACGGGAAAACGATTACGCGCGTCGATCGGCACCGGGAAATCAAGTACGCCACGCCGGTCGGCGCCTCGATGCTCGTCAAAAACCGTCGCTTCCGGCAACTCGACGTCGTCGTTGACGCCGTTCTGTACAAGATGGCGCTGAATAAGCGCAAAGTCGTCTACGGCCTGCCGATACATATCGGCTATTTCGTCTTGCAGTACGCAAAATTGAGGATGCTCGAATTTTATTTCGATTTCCTCGACGCCTACATCCCCCGTCCGCTCTTCCAGTACTGCGCTATGGACTCGGACTCGGCGTACATTGCCCTAGCCGGACGTGACGTCGACGCGCTCGTGCCGGAAAAACGTCGCGAACACTTCTTCCGGAATCGATCGCTCTGGTTTCCGGCCGAATGATGCGACGCGCACGTGGACGCGTACGTACGACGGCGCGTCGCCGGACTAGCGTGGGCGGCGGAGGACTGCTGCGCGCGCCGACGTCTGTTCGATCGTCGAACGCCGGGTCTCTTCAAAGAAGAGTGGCGCGGCGACGGAATCGTGGCGTTGTGCATCAAGACCTACTACTGCTTCGGCGGCGACAACGGACCGAAGTACAGCACGAAGGGACTGAGCAAGCATCAGAACGACATCGACGAGCACACCTTCCTCGCCGTACTGCGCGACCAACGCAAAGGCGTCGACTGGAACCGCGGTTTCCATGTGAAAGACTCGTCCGTGTTGATGTACGTTCAAGAGCGCGCGGCGTTGAGCTACTTCTACGGTAAACGCCGCGTGTTCGACGACGGCTTAAACACGGCGCCGATACTCGTCTAACTCGTATAACCTACAACTACTCGTCTAACTCGTCTAACCTAAGGAATGCCCCACGACCCCCCCTAGGGGTAGGTTCTGTATGTATGTATGTAGATAGGGTAATAATAAACAACAACAATTGTGTACATCTTCGTTTGTTTTTATTTCTACTACTACTATACACGTAAAAGCGAAATTAATGTGGTTTTAACCAATCGAATACGAGACAGTCATTGGCCACCCGATCGGTGCCGAATAGGCTCTGGAACGTCGTCAACGGTAAACCGCGACATCGGAGGAGAAGGTAGGCGACGCAATATTGTCCGCACACGTTAGAGACGGCGCTCTGCAGCCGCTTGTCGTTGTACGTCCACGCGTCGCCGCAGTTGCGGTGCAGGAACGCGTGGAAGTCGTCGTGCAGCGGCGTAGACCGTACGAATCGAAGTACTCGCCTCGCCGGTCGACGTCCACGTAGACGGCCACCCAGTGCTGCCCCGGTTCGCCGCCGTCGTCGGTGTTGCACACGAAGGCCGTCGGGTAAACGGTGGCGGTGGTGGTGACGGTAAGTAGCGCATGTTTAGGCACGACGCCGACGACGATACGTTTAGCGTACGTATCGTGTTCCAGGCGACGCATCAGTTGAAACGTATCCATAGTTACCAGTCGTACACGACGTTCCGGTTCCTGTCGATCTCCAGCACCGTCTCGAATTCCGCGTACACGACGACGTTCACCGGACGGGGTAGTGGCGTGCCGAAGTGCATTTCGGCGCCCACGGTCCCCTGACGCACGACATTGAAATGGTCCCCGTCGCAACAGACGGGGGTCAGGTCGAAACCGAAGATGGTGTAGTCGGCGCCGAAGTCCGTACGCGATACGTCGTTCCCCTCGTCCTCGTACGCCTTTCCGGTCGCCTGGAAGAGATACATGTAGCTTCGCACGTACCGGTTGTGCGGGAAGTCCGGCTGCAGCGGTTTGCTCGGCACCTGACGTCCGTCGACGACGAGCGTGAGGAAGTTTATGTCGTTGTGCCGCGCGTAGAACGGATTACTAGGGTAGTCGCCGTTGTAGGCGACGTTATCGATCATCATCAGGGATATGCGTTTCGGAATCGTACCCATGTACAAGTTCTCGTGCGTGTGCGATAGCGTACCCGCCGTTATCGATAACTTTTTGCAGTCGATGCGGCGCATCGGGAACTTAGCCGTTCCCAACGTCCACGCTTTGATATGTCCCATCTGGACGTCCGGGTTCACCTTCACCTTTCGCACGTGTAGGCGAATCGCGTGCAGCACGAGGCACTAGCCCGGTACGGCTTGCGCGCCCATGAGCACGCGTCCCATCATCTCCACCTCGTCGCTATCGGCCGTCATGACGCGTCGTGCCTCGAAACCGACGTTGTTGTTACCGAGCGTGTCCATCTGTCCGGCGGTGTCTTTGTACCACAACGACCCCGTGAGATGCGAACGTTTCGCGTCGCTACCGAAACTCAGCAGCGTCTCGAGGTAGGCGTACGTATTGGTCGACGGCGTCACGAGGGTGCCGTTCAGCGACACGTCGATTTGACTGAACAACGAATGCAGGAAATTATTGGCCGGATCCACGTTGGCGCCGGCCGCCAGATTGGTGCCGTCCCCCTGAACCACTTTGAAGCGCACGTACACTTGAAGGTTCGCCAGGTCCGTATAGTCGTTGCCCGAACCCGGGATGAGGAACTCGATAGGGCCGACGGCGTCGAGAGTCGTCAGCGGCTGGTAGACGATCCACTGACTGCCATCGACGCTCGTCTGCGTCACCGGCCCGGTGAACAGGTCCAGTTCGGCCTTCACGCCCTCGCACGATGCGCCATTCACGAACGCCATCATTACTCGTCGAATATGTCGTCCGTTCGACGCCGACTCTTCCGCCTACTGACGCTCGTCGCCGCCAGGCGCGGTCTCTTTATGGCGGCACCACCACCGCCACCGCGGCGGCGCCGCTGCGTTTTTTTTCTCTTCTTCTTCTGCGGCGGCGGTGCCTGCGAATTCAATAGGCCGTCGAGAAAATCGGCGCCGGCCTCCTTCGCGCGTCGTTTTATCGACTGTTTTAGATTGCCGCCGGCGACGACGTCGCGCGCCACGCGCACGCCGGTGTTGAGCGCACGTTTTCCCAACGCCAACTCGCCTCTCTTTATAAGTGGTATGGCGCTTCGAAACAGGCTCCCGAAGAGATTGCCCAGACCGTGACCTCGTTGCCCCCGACCACCGACGGAGACCGGCAGCTGACCGCCGACCTGACGAACGTAGTAATCCACCTACGGGTTCTTCAACGGCGGCATGTTAAAACAATTTCGATTTACAGCGTCTGACGTGAACCGTCGTCACTAGCTTTCCGTGCTCGAATGGTATCGGTTGACCGAGATCGTCTCTTATATCGATCTCGATATCATCGAATTGATGACGCAACAGCCTGACGTATTGGATGCGGTCGAACGTTTCCGAAATAATGTCACCCTTCGTACCGCGGACGGAGATGTTTTGAAGGAGTGGCGCGTACACGTCACAGACGACGCGCGGTTCCACGAGATCCGTGTACACGTACAGGGTCTCGATGCCCGCCGTCATATCCACCGTATCGCGACCTTCGTACTCGTACGTGTACGCGACGGGCATGGTGTCGATGACGACTGCCGGCGCGGGGCCAAACATGGGAGCACTCATGATCGTGTTGCTATGGAAACCTAGCACGTCCTTCAGACGGCTCGTATGAGGTATGATAAATTCGACACCCGACGACATACGTAGCGTAAATCGATTAAAGACGTTGCTGTACTCTAGGAGCGCCTTGACCTTATCGGTGCACAATTTCTCTAGCGCCTCGTTTATCTTGTGCAACAACGTATAAACGTTGTTGTAGAAACCGTGAGTAATCGAGGTCTGACGGTATATCAGGGTGGTGACGCCGTATTCGTCTACCTTCGTAAATACCCAGATCACCAGTCGCGCAAGTCAGGTAGAAGTAGGCGTCCTTCTTTCTCACGTTGTACCACGTGTGCGGATACTGTACCGACACCACTCCGCATTCCCACTCCCCCGACAGGTCGAAACGTTGCGGCAGCGTCGTGACGTAGTGCGTCAACGAATTTGTGGGGTGACGCTTCATAGACGAGTCGCTCGGTAGCGTCAGGTAAAAGTCAGACGAGACCGCCATCGTGTTGTCGAAGACGACCGCCACCAACACTCATAGACGGACTCGGGAGCAGGTAACCGAGACAGCTGCTCAACAGCGCCGTCCACAGGTTGGAGTCGCCTTGATCTTTCGTCAGATTATATATACTAACGGCGATGACGAATTACAGGACGACTACCGGAGAGAGGAATACGATTTCGGCCTTATGGCATTCGTTGCCGCAGATTTCCATGGAACGGGTTCGGCGGTGGTTGTGGTGGTAGCGTCGATGGAGTCCGCGTGCTCGTCGACGGAGTCCGCGTGCTCGGCGCCGGCGTTCGTTCGACGATCGCCACTTGAGGTAGTTTCGTCGTCGTCGCTCATCGTCGCGCCACTGCGGCCTGTCGATAAAGCAGAAAGTGACCTTTATACGGCAAGAACGAAGATCCGTTGCATATTCCCGCCTCGTGCAGTCGCCAGCACTCCGTGTGGCGCATCCAACGAGTCATTCTCATCGCCGCCTCACTAGTAGTCTTTTTATAGATACACGAACGACTCGGCGTCGATCCAGCTGTTGAAGGAGGCCGGATATCCGCTCCATTTTACGAGCGCCTCCGAACCACCGCCGCGACGACGCCGACGGCGCTGTAGAACCGCCTCCACGCGATACAGTTTGTCCTTCGGAACGACAACGCGTTGTAGTTCCGGTTCGTAGAAGGCGCCCTCTACCGGCGTCCCGGCGTCGTCCTTCAGGCGATAAATGGGCGGTTCGGACGGGTGTACCTCTACGACGGTGAAGAGCTCCTCGCTCCAGTTAGCCATGTATCCTTTTTTAATTGACCCCTCGTCTTGCTGATACGTACGCGATCTCCCTCGCGTAGTTTCGGTTTTCGCCGTTGCCCGCAGCCGACGTTGCCGTACAGTCGTTGCCATACGGCCTCCTGATTCGTCGCGTCGACACTCGCCGGCGTCCTACCTATGCTTCGGTGGTAGGCGTTGTTGTACGATCGCACGAAATCCGGTAACGTCTCTACGTAGCGCAGCGTCTCGTGTTTCGTAAAATTGCACCACATACGCGTCTTCAAAGTCCGATTAAACCGTTCCACGACGCTCGCTTTAGTCTCCTCGTTATACATCACGAAATGATTAACGCCGCGACTCTTTAGGAACGTTTGCAGGGGTCGGTTCAAAAACTCGGTCCGCTTATCGGTCTGAAGCGAGTTCGGCGTCTCGTCGCCACCGCTCAGCAGGCGCTCGAAGGCCGCGACGAGCGACGGGCCGGACTTACTCTTCAATGGAACGCACCACGCCCACTTCGAAAACACATCGATCACCGTCAATAGGAATGTTATATCGTCGTTGTGCGTTTTCAGTCTAGCCAAGTCGACCAGATCGGTTTGCCACTGCTGGTTTCGACCGCCCACGATGACGCGACGTCGTTTGAAATGTCGTTTAACCGGTTTGTGTAGGGTATAGGCGTCCTGCGACGCTAGCCACCTCTCGACGGCCGGACGTCGGATCTTCGACGCCCGGTGCAACGCGTCGACACCTCCGTAACTTCCCACCCGTTTCGGATCGAAGTAGACGCTATTCAGGTCGTCGTCGTCGTCGTTGTCGTTTCGTTTCTGTCGAGGCTTTCGTTTTGGACGACGACGACTCCACCCGGACACCATGGCAACGACGACGACGACGACGACGATGATAAATGTACGATGATTATTATACACGTATAGAGAGCGATAAGCGCGATTGTGAAGCCGACGACGATGGCCGTTATCGTGCGTCGTGACGGCATCACAACGTGTCCCACGCCGCGATGTCCAACGAAGGGGATCGTTGTCTGCGTTTAGTCTCGCGTCGCATCCGACTTCTCCACTCCGGCGTCGCTGATGAACTAGTAGTCGGCGTCATCAACGTCGCCTCTTCTAGTAGACGCTTCTGTCGTCGCTCCATGTACGACCGATAGCGCGGGTTGCCCACGAATTCCATAGGGATATTCATATCCTTCATACGCAACCCGAACTCTCGCCATCCTACGGGCGCTGTCGTCTTCGATCTCGTTCGCATGAGATCGTTCACTAGATCGACCACGTTACTCCCCGCGATCGTTTTACCGTCGTACACGAATTCGCCGAGCTCGTTCCATCGACACAACGGATAGGCTTTCATTTTTTCGATAAGCAGTCCCGTCTTCCCTTTCAGCGTTTTCGGCATACTGGCTATGATTTCGCGCTCTACGACTTCCGACGATGGTGGCGCCACCGTCGCCGCCGCCGCCGCCACCGCAAGCGTCTCGCTGCTGTTGACCACCGACACGCGTACCGGTTGCGCCGCACGAGCCGCCTCTATCGTGTTGTACCGACTCAGCAGTTGATTGTACGACGCTACCTTTTCGCGTTCGGATAAATCCGAACGTTCTAGAATGTCCTTCGTGTCGCTGTCCAGGCTACTCAGCACACGTGATCGGGGCGTGCTCGGCGTCTGATCGATACGTGGCAGGAGGCTTTCCACCAATCGCGGGTCGACCAACGCCATCTTCTTCGCGTACTGCATCAATCACCCGCTGCCGATCATCTGTCTGAGCAGCGGGAGGAGAACGGTGCTCGCTAACGGCGCTAGCAGAGCCGTCAGAAAACCACCCGAACCCTTTTGCAAGATGGCACGCTTCTTTTTAAGCGCAACTTGTTTGTCGGCAAGTTTACGCAGGTGATTCCGGTATTTTGACAACACGCGTTTCTGCTTCGGCGACAACTTCACGTTCCCTTTCAGAATGTTGTACGCGCAATCGCACAGACTACAAATGAGTCCGGCGTCTGCGTGGCCGATCACGGCTTTTCGCAGATCGATGTTCCGCCTATGCCTCTCCAACAGCTGCAGGGCGAAAATGTGTCTCTTCACTTGGTTCGTCGGTGCCGCCACCTTCGGTCGTCGCTTCGCTACCACCGAGCGCCCCGTCATAGCGACTAATAAACGTACGCCCCGACGTCCCTCTCTTCTTATATGATACCGCCGCCACCACCACCGCCACCACCCTTCCGTACGTACACGTACTGAAGGCGATCGTCCGGAAATATGCACGAACGCAGGCGCATGTCCTCTTCCGTTTCCTGTTTCAGATCCACGAATAGATAGCGGTACGCCGACGTCGCGTCTTTGAAAGCCTCTATCATGTAGTTGACCTTTCCCGGGTACATCTGTTTCGCTAGGTGACCTACTTGTCCGGCGTCTCGGGGGCTCTTGAATAGCACTATGTATTGGGCGTTCAGGCTGATTGTACGGTTTTCTTTCCCTTTCCGAAACATGTTCTGTCGCAGTTGTACGACCGACGTATTACAATGATGACTTTTTTTAGTAAATAGTACCGTCACCCGGCTATTGGTCTCCTCCATGAGGTCGCCGAGTACTAGAAGCGTCCTCGCTTTACCGTCTAAACGTTTCGGATCCGGCAGGCCGTCTACGAACTATATTTTCGAAGACATAGACGCGTAGCCGCTCTGCCACTGCCCGTAGCACCACAGGATTTTCTCCGGCGGCGGATCGATCATAGCGTCGTGACGAATCAGACGCTCGACGAACGTCGTTTTACCGCACCCCGTAGGACCGGCTACTATACATGTAAAAGGATGCTTCAACGACGGTCCGCTCATTTTTCACGACTGAACGAACACTTTTTACGCGTCTTTATCAGCATCGCGTTTCTCCATCAACAGTTTACCGAGTATGTTCTCCCCCGCATCGCCCCCGATTCCGGTACCTCAAAAACCCTCCCTACTCGGTACCCATTCCACCAATTCGACGTCCCCGGTGGCCAACAGGGCGGCCTTCAAATCGCTCGAACCGTCAAACTTCCTCCTCAGCAACGCCTTTATACACGCCACCCTAACGGAGCGCCATTCGGTTCCCGTTCTCTTTTTTCGAATGTCGTAACCGCGTCGTTTCGCTGCATAAGATGATCGCGCACTTTTGATATGTTCGACACATTCCACGTCGCCGTTGAATGTTGCTTTCCTATACTGATAGGCGTGCTCGACGGATCGAAAGCCCCGACCGAACGCCGACAATGGACACAAATACATATTTGACAAGAACGACCGCGATCCACCAAACCTTATAGTTGGCGACATACCGACTACCGATCACCCGCTACCGCCACCACTTATATACTGTCACCACCACCACCGCTAGATAGAGGAACTAAAAAGTTGCGACTACGGTTCAAACCCGGAATCTTTCGATCCCTAGGCGAACGCTCTCCTAAGAGAGCTATACCGTCGCCAATGATTATGCAGTGGTTTTACCCCGGTTATATAAACGCATTATAGGGAACAATGATCTCTGTACTCACCGCTAGGTGGCACCTCACATACAGCGAATCTAAAAAGTCTCGACGAACGGACTCGGACCGGGAATCTTTCGATCCCTAGTCGAACACTCTCCCAGGAGAGCTAATCCGTCGTCGACGTTTATACAGTGGTTTTATCGTTGTTATATATTCGCGCAATAAACGCATTATTGCTTACGTCAGCACGCGCTAGGTACGGCGTTGATCGCTAGGGGACAAACTAAAAGGGTCTCTGCACTCACCGCTAGGTGGCACCTCGGGGTATTCAATCACGTTTTTTATAAGTAGGTGCCCGAAAACGATTAGTGTCAAAGGGGGTAATCCATCACGATTTTTATAAGTAGGTTCCCGAAAACGATTAGTGTCAAAAAAGCCCTTGATTTTTTTTTTATCAGTAGGTTCCCGAAAACGTTTAGTGGTCATTAAAACGTTTTTTATAAGTAGGGTTTGGATACCGTACAGCTCCTCTATACTACTCACATTCATAATATTAACGTTAATGAACGAAGTTCCATAGGGGTCGCTCGAGCATTAACACACGATACACAGGATAATTAGATGGTCACATCTAGTCAAACATTTACTTGTTCTAATACTGTGCATTATCATATACACGTGGTGTTTCAAGTGCAATTTAAACATGTTGATTACACGGGACGCGGGAAAGTTACATTGACTCAAAGGGTTGTCCTCAATTACATACACAAGTTTCTTGACACTAACAAAAGTGCTCATCCTTATGATACCGCTGCATACAGTAGTTCGGGTCAATATGTTCATTTTTTTTCCGGAAATCGTCTCCTTTGATAAAATCTACTGCTTGCATTATTTGTTTCATTATCATAGCTAAATGCTCTATGTAGCGATGCTCAAATGTCCAATGTCATAGAAAATACATTAGTATCTTCATATCAAAGGTACTCAATGTTGGCATGTTGCCCACCATTAAGCACTATGTGTTAATTACACCCAATAAATTATTCGTTTATTTATTTCATATTATCAAAATGATGGTATTATTGGTATACCCAAGTATTGCGGAAATTAGCTGCATATAATAATTATAACTGTTTTATTATCTTCGTACAAACCGTGACTGGAAATGTTAATTAATCAGTAATTTATTTGAGAATGAACAGGTATTTCCATTTAAAGTCTTTACTAAAAACTCTTATGCACAAGCATACATTTACAATTCATTTACACCTTCTCAAACTCACATTTATGAATGCATAGTACTTCCAACCCTATGCGTTTTGTCCTTTTGGTCTTTTGACCCCATATGTTCAATATTCAACCCATCACTATTTGCATAGTACTGTAATTTATTACACGCATCCGAATCGATAATCTTATCACTATTTATGTTTCGTGTGGTTACTTACTTTGTAAATTTGTAACCGTATTCTAACCAAGTTGGCTATCTCGACATTCTTCTTTTCGAGCCGTTTAGGTAGATAAGGGTGGGCGTTTAGCCTCCCGCTAGTCCAAACACAGAAGTATTTATTATACGGTTTTAGTAACGTAAATTTGAACAGTTTTTTGTTCCACGCGTTAGTGGTCAACGTATATGACCCATAACCAGTTTCTTCTTGAAACTTCCATCTTTTTGAAATTTTCTTCTTGAAACCTTCGCCCTCAGTTCTTTTATTTTTCGCTGATGGCACTTCTATTTCACGCAGCATATAGTGTAAATTATTCGTCTCGCAAGCACCTGGTACGGGCAAGCCATTCTTTGTTTGATGCCGCAAAAATGCGTTAAGCGTCCAATGGACAAGTATCAGTGCCGTTTTTATTCCATATCGGAGCCTCAAAAGAACAAAAATTGTCGACCTTCACGACTCCGTCCACCAGTTTTTTATTCACAAAGGGTGGTGTTCTCTTTCTTCGTTGATAAACCAACAGCACTTATTTCGTCATCCCTCTGCGTTAACCAAGAAAGTCTAATAACTGTTCTCAATTATTATTTATTGATGATATGCCTGTTTGAAGACATGGGTTGCTAACAAAAGTACCCTGTCCGGAAAATGGGTCGCAGCCAAAAAAGATTAAGAATCGCTTTTGCATACATACATACATACATGCATGCATAAACACATACTTACCCACATACACATGTAAACACACACACACACACACACACACACACACACACACACACACACACACACACACACACACACACACACACACACACACACACACACACACACACACATACACACACACACACACACACACACACACACACACACACACACACACACACACACACACACACACACACACACACACACACACACACACACACACACACACACACACACACATTGAACGATGTCATGCCGACCAGGTTTATAGCAATTATACCTGCCAGTTCAACATAAACTTTCACTGTCGCATTCAAACATTATGAAGTAAATGAAGATAGGGATAGTGGATTGTTAGTGCACACAACAATTGTTAATACTGCTGTGTTTTTTCTTCGAAACTGGAGACGTTTTTCCTCGTTATTGACGCATGCTACGACAAATGTTGTGACACGATGATCCGTAATTACGGCATTAATTCCTACCGAACATGACGTTTGTTATACAAATAACACGACTAATAACGTCTTAACTTTGCCTAGACAACGTAGAGCATGACATGTGTTCATGTTGACGTTTCACAATGTCAACAAAACAACACGGCTTTCACTATGTTTTATGTTTCTTACAAAATCGATTACAAACACTTTGACGCAATAATCTTGACATTTATCTAAACCACAAAATCCAACCGGTCGTGATTTTTTTGTTTTAGACAGTTTATAAAACGCAAACAAAATTGTCCGTAAAAGGCCTTAAAAGTACTTTTAATATTTAGTATTGCGAATGTTTTTTACGCAACCCGTTGGACAGCGGGATTCCCTTGTATATTAGTCCAACCAATCAGTGAATTAACAAAGGTTGATCATCACAAAACAATTTTCTTTTGCGCCGTTTGATCTTAAAATGGCATAATATGCATAATATTATTATGTGAACAAAACGTTTATATGGAGTTGATGAAAGTGAAATATTGTGTACGGGGTATGTTGTCTCATTGGAAATTTGTATTTTAAACATGGAGGAACTCAGTATGAAACTTTAACAAATAAAATAGAGGTAATGCTTCCAGCCCTTTTAAAATGCACCCATTCAGTCCAACCCCAACCCGTCAATCCTGTCCCATCCTCCATTATACTCTTCATATAGATTTCAAATATTTGTGAGAGTATTTTTAAATCTTACAATGGGCAGCAGTGTCCGTAATGGGCAGAGTCCTGAATAGGCACTTTCGGTGATAAAAAGGGAAACGTTCTTTAAAATGGCAATTTATTGAGAGGGAGGTTCTGATTTGTATTCTCATAAATAGGCAGCAAATTAAGATAAAGGTCCGGGTGGAAATGTGTGAGATACATCTTCAACTTCTGTTATCAAAAGCACAAATTAGGTGCTATAAAAGGATAGACTGTTGGGGGTAAAATCCCTCAAAAGGTGATGAAAAAAGGACAAAGGTTGCAATAAAATTATGATTTCCTTTAATTTATTTTAAAAAAAACAATATGCTGGAAGTATGTCCCAAAACAGCATTTTTATTTTTAAATAGAATAATTTATTCAATAAAGGACAGGTAACTGAAACAATATCCCAAACTTGCACTTTAATTGACAAAACAATCACTGGAAAATAGTAAAATGGGAACGCATGCTCTTCGTTTAGCGCGTCACCTGAAATGAAAAAAAAAAAACACTGACATGTGTTTTAAATTAAACAAAGTGTATCGTATTTTGCAGTGATGTATGTGCTATAATATGATTGGAGGAGTGAGAGTTATTATGATTCCAGGTTAATTGCAGCCCACGGGCCTCGACAATCTTCAATCCGCCGTGCTATGGTCACAATAGCGTATGCCCTAACAGTCCAGGTTCAGTTGTTAAAAAAGGCAAAAGATGCTATAAAAGGACGCAGTATTGGGGCATGATAAAAAAAATATGGCACTTTCACTATAAAAACGACAACGCTTTCCGTTCAAGTAGACATTCCGTTCAATTGTAAAAAGAGAGAGTATTGGACGCTATTGCCCAAATTTGCATTTGTAGTCAAACAAGCAAATTATTCGTAAGTCTTCTGTAGCCTGGACTAAATGTTGACAAAATACCTCACAGGAAAAGAGGAAAGCGATTTGCTAATTGAGTCTATCACCTTAATTGACTATGAAAATGGCTTAGCAAAATGCTCAGTTTAACCAAATGTTCACGTAAATAAATGTCTTTACCCCAAGTCTAATTAGCATCGCTACGTGAATAAACAATTCTAGTGTCATTTACTGATTCCATAAGAGCTTATTCTGAGAAAGTACTAACGTATGTGTGTGTTTGCGTGTGTTTGCGCTGATAATGATAACCAAGTATATCTAAAGATACATGATTTGGGTTTCGTTATTACCATGACCTTTAACGGTTGATGTAAAATGTCATAATGTAATGATAATTTATGGATAATGTTGACGAACGTAATTACAATCGTTCGCCTTTATTAAACTAATTCCAGCGGGCACCATTATCGCGATTATTGGTAGAATATGCATTGCGACGTCGTACAACATATACACAACGTCTTTACAACGTTGTATCTTCGACGTTGTGAGGACGTCGAAACTTGACGTTGTCACGACGTTGAAATAAAAAAGTCGACAACCAAATCCTACGTCTTTACGACGTCGGGTAATCAACGTTTTAAGGAGTTCAAAACTTGACGTTGTTACGACGTTGAAATAACATCGACAACCATATCCGACATCTGTGCAACGCCAGATAATCGACGTTGTAATATTTATAAATTGTAGCAAGTGGATGTCAATGTATTTGCCAAGGGGTACAAAGTCCCAGAGGTACTGGTGGCACCACTGAGCGGCCACTGTCTGTCCGTATCTAATCGTGACTCAGCAACCAGTTACAGAAAGGGGAATTAGCTCTGATAACTGACTAAGTAACCATTTTTAAGTCTGAAATAATGTATGCCTATGCCAAATTCAACATTGCATGAGTTTGCGAGAATATAAAGAGAAGAAATTCCCTCTGTGAATACTGTATGATTAGTGCACTGTAATGTACACAGTAACATTAATTGCGTACTATTTTGTAAAAATACTTATATATGTTTGTGATCACAAATGTAAAAAACTCGTGCATGGCTATGTCCAATTAAAGATAATAATTGTGTCTGGAATTTATTACAATTACTACAAACAAAAATGTATTAATAGCAGTGATGATAATTCAGCTGGGTATATATATATATATATGTATGTATAAAAATCAATATATATATATATATATATATATTACACTTGTGTTCCTGCTATTTATTTAGTATTCATTCCAGCGTTTAATTATTTTGGCCGATCTACTATATCCAACATGCATTGCGAATTACGCCATTCATCCCAACTTTGAATTTGTACACGGAAGAAGCAACGTGCGATCGATTAATATTTACCGGTAAGTATCACCATCCGCTTGTAGTGGTTGAATTGTTTTGTTTGTTCGTGTGCAGAGAACAAATATAACAAAACATGTTTCTGTAATTATGTATTTTGTATGCTTTCACCGATTTGTGTCTTCTTGACATATTTGACCTATTTGATATATTGACCTATTTATACTGGTATGCGACATCATAACTTCATTATTGCGATGCCAGTTTATTCATTTCGTCACTTCGCATCATTTCAAATACAAAAAGGGGCATATGCTTGTAAAATGTGGTATCTTAGCAGTCGAAATAGTACTAAGAAAGGTTAGTATGTTGACTTTTGTTGTCATTCATCTCGCTAACGCACTTGGCGATAAAAGCGGATACTCGAAGAATTTTAAACATGTTTTACCTACTTTTGTTTTGAGTATAATAAATTCGGGTAATCTACCATAGCCTTAACCATTACGTTTACATACTGGGCCCATAGGCATAATATAAGAATTGAAATATAAAGCGGTAATAACAAGTGACTGGTAAGTACAATATATTACCACTACCAAAAATAGATACGCGAATGAAACATTCTTAAACTACTTGATAAACAATCCTGCAATTGTGTCGTTGTCGGTGTTCTAAGACACTGCCGAACTATGATCAACTTCGTTTTTTCGCTCGCTTATCTATTGTTGCCATTACGTTATTATATGGAATGCATTCGGTGCTTTTTGTGCCAACGACTTTGGCTGGTTTAATGGAGCGTGCGGATTGGTGAATCAAGGCATAATTAATTTATTTAGTGTGTCGAAATTTGTTCACCAAAACTCATTGTTTCACTATAGCTCGATAAAATATATGTGTTATTATTACGATTTCAATCCTGTGATAAATGTTATGTTTCAGCGAGTGTCCTGAAGAACCAGGTGGGAACAGAGACAGACGTCAATGCAGCCGCCTCTGCATGCCTTAAGTATGCAACTGACCGGGCTGGAGGTGGTGGAAGGAAGGCTCGCAACTAGTAGAGTTCCAGCTTGTGTAGCGGTGTTGGTGGTGTGTTGTTGTATTTGTACCACGACATAAAGAATATCTTTATATTAATACAATAGATACTTTGACATAGTATCAAGAGGAGACACCACAGCTAGATATGTTTGATTTAACTGCTAAATTAATTGTATTGTTTTGGTCTGAATTATAGGCTATTCAAAACAATATAACACTAAAAGAAAAGTGATTAACTTTTTTTCGTAAAGTTGTCCCTGTCATCACTTAACCGTAAAACATTTGAAAAACTATTTAGTTTTTTTCACAATTGTACCGTTATAAATTAAAAATTATTATATAATACTCCCAATCTATTCTACAATACATTTCTAGACAGATTTGAGATAATATGCTCGTTTTTATTTATTTCCAGAATACTGTACTTTCTTCTTTTCAAAATGTGATTTCCTGTAACCAGCCTTCGGAGGTTGTGTAACAGGATTGATTACTTGATAGAGACAATATGTATATATATATATGTATATATATATATATATATGTATATGTATATATACATATATATATATATATATGCCCATAAATAACATTTTTAGAGGTATGCATATGTGATGGTCACAAATTTGACCTTTATTGACAACTAATATAGAAAGCTATCAGAATATTGTGGAAACAGTATTTTATCAACTTTTAAGGCGGGGTGTTTTCCATTCAGCTTAGGACCTGTATGTTCATCGTAAGCTCCACAGTGAGCCCAATTAAGCCTACTCGTTTGAAACATGGCACAAACTACACTGCAAGAAAAACGCCCACCGAACTAGCCGTTGACACAATCTGCAACTGGAACGACGTTGGTACCCGACGTTGATGCATCTTTCAAATCCAACTTGTTTTCAATGTTGTTTCGACGTTGGTACCTGACATCGGGACAACGTCAACACCCGACGTCGAAACAACGTGGACACCCGACGTTGATATAACTTTCAAATCCAATGTATTTTCGACGTTGTTTCGACGTCGGTATCTGACGTCGAAACAACGTCGTTACAACGTCAGTTTGCCCGCTTGGATATAATTGAGAACGATTTAAGGTAGGCGTAACATCTACTTGTAGCCATTGATACATCAATATATCATAATAGTGTGTTTAAAAAAAATGAAGTGGGAATGATCAGTATCTTGAAGGCGGAAACAATGGTACCATGTGTACGAATAGTTATATGCGTCATTTTGTTTCGCTATTTCAAAATGTCCCACGCCATGTAGGGGGATATCCCTCCACGAAGCAATTCGAGGCTCTCATTCGTTTGGCCCTACCACTATTGGTTGCGTTGATACGCCTCTGCCATGTGGTTGGAATCTTTATTCATCTAGTTCTAAACGCATTTCGTTGTCGTCTTAAACAAAAATTGGGATATCCATAACGGCATGTCTAACCACGTGGCGCACGCACACAGGCGCCATCTGTCGGACTTGCGGAAAGCTATTTTGTGTGTACAGAAAGAATGCACATAATTGGTGACATGGTGTTCTGTATTAAACAGAGTTTCCATACATGACCAAGTAATAAAACATGGACGTTAAACAACTAATATCGCCCACAGTCAAAACAATAGCACCGTAATCAATAGAGAAATTGGAAAACAGCTACAAAAACACAATCTTGAGGCGGTTTTAAATTATCAATCATGGGTAAGTATTAACCGTTCTTGACGTAAGAAATTTAGGTAAGAACTTAAAAATGTGATTGTATTTGCAAATGGTTAATTTGTATTTACTCATTTTGGTGGATAACCACAAAATAGCATTTTGTTTCCCTTTAATAAACATAATTGCCGAAAATATGTTCCGTATAAATATGTATATATATATAATTTAAATTTAGCAACTAAATTATTGCCTAATATATTACTAGTTGTACACATAAAATATGTGTAACAATGTTGCTTTCTTACGAACGAAACACTCCAAAGGAATATCTATGTTGTAATATTGACTTCGACCACTGATTGACTGGTTTGATCCGTTCGTCTCGATAAACGTAAAAGGCCAGTTTGATCTTTACAATGTGTGACATGGCGACACCTTGGTGCTCACCTAGAGTTAAGGATGGAAGCGTGTTTCTTTGGCATATTTATCTCAGCCGCCGTATGGCCATTTTATATTCCTTAACCCCCACCAGTACATCAGGTGTCAATGCGGACCCCAGAGGTATATTTTGTGTGTGATATTTTCTGATCTGTCACTTATTTTTTTTCTCTTTTTATGTAGTTGTCACCTCCACACATGCCATTAGCAGGACCGAATATTATTTGATTTGGTACAGCCATAATATATGTATATACAATTTTCTATTGGGATCCGCACGCACCCCAAGACGACCGAGTGCAGAACGGAAGATTATTGGTGTCGTTTTAATATTCCAAAATGTTCTCTTAATGTAATTTTATGTGTACACTATTTTAACAAGCTTGTTTATTTCACATTGGATTCTGACTGAAATATGGCACGACCTCAGGCGAGATATACCGCATGACAAGCCATCCGTATGATTCTTGAGAGTGACTCTGAACCTTCAGATGTTGACATCTCTGATATTGATTATTATTATATATTGCTGGTCCTGATTTTGACTCCAAAATTGAAGACCATGTGTCTGAACCATATTCATATTTGGAAGTTGCTAGTGGTCAGCCTGTTCCAACAGGTGGTCAGCCTGTTCCTGCAAATCAACATAATTTAGAGGCAAATAGTAGAAGATTTATTAAGAGGCAGATAATGCTGTAACAGCAGTGCAAGAAGGAGCAAAATCTGAGGAAAGCATAGAAGGAAGGGGAAGTGGAAGAGTAGGAGATTAAAATAGAGGAGGAGTAGAGGAAGGGGTCGGGTTCATGGCTGAGGTCAAGATCAGCCGTATGATGACATCCAGGTAAAGGTCAGTCCCCCGGTTACACAGAACCAAGATCACCCACGACCACAGGTAATGACTGGAAGAAATGGCAAAGTATGGAATATGAATGGGCCAGCAATCCGTACATAGGAGAGGTTCTCAAGATATCATCCGGAATAATGTTGGGGTAACAGCTGAAGGCAGAGTTGAAGCCATCAAAGATTCCTTTGAACTGTTCCTGACAAACAACATCCTGGATATTATTATGCGTGAGACGAACATGGAAGCCAATCGAATGTTTGTCAGCATGTCGCCCAGGGGGCTCCAGCAGCCAAGATGCGATGTTACCTCTGCCCTAGACTTGTTGATTTGAAAGTCCGGCAATGCTGCACCGTATGTGGCAATAACTACAGCGCAGATCATTCTACTCCCACCAACCAATGTGATGAGTGTCTCTAAAGGTGTAGACGCATATATTCGCAAGTGTTGAGCTCTTATGTTGTGTTCTTGTGAATTTGACATCCCCTGTGAAATTCTGACTTCATTTCATTCAGTTAGAGAATCATTATTATTAGTGACATTGCTATAGTATTCTGGAGACCGCTTGGACCCCCTTTGTTAATTGCGTATTTTGGTGCTAAATATCCTAAGAAGTCTTGCATTCCTGTATATAATATGTTTTGTTTCAATTATTATCATTGTAAATGTAAAAGGAAGTACCCCTACCTTTGTTTCACCAAGATGGTGGCCTATATACCATGAACATGTGAAAATAAGGGAAAAACGTATAATTCTGACTACAATAATGTAATTCAATTAAAATATTGTTATACCAGAATACCATTATATCTTTTTTTGTTATCATATGAGGGAGTCATAATAATCATATCAATGTATTCTGAGACAAAAGTATCATGACTAGAAATGAGAAAGGCATGAACTAGTGGTGGGGTCCAGGTGGATCTCAGTTGTATGGATTAATAAATTCTGGCAACTATACTGATGAGGGTTAATGACTGAATCACAATAGGATAGTAGACGCGAGTCAAGAAGTATACGTATGCGTGTGCTTGTAGGTGCGTGTGTGTGTGTGTGGTTGTGTTTGCGTGCGTGTCCGTATGCGTGTGCGTGCGCGTTCGTGTGTGTGCGCGCGCGTGTGTGCGTTCGTGCGCGCTTATTTGTGTCAGGTATAGTCCTAAAGTCGGACAAGAGTGTTTCGTTGTATATTCAGAAAACGAAAGTAACAGTTGTCAATACTCTCCTTTAAGTGACTAGTGTCGATATTTGTCGCACTTAGCGTGAGATAAGATGTTGTATCTTACGCATTCTGCAAACGGTGTTATTTACTTGGCAATCCTAAATAATAAAAAAATTATGGTCACGTTCACTGCACTTAAATTAGTATTACTTTATATGTGAACCAATTGTAGTAGATTTATTTAAATACGAGAAAGCAGTGTCGCAGCAACATAACACTTTGCTATATACTACCAAAAAGTAACTTGTATTGCACGAATTTACACGAAAATAAACCGCTTTGCATTGCTACTCTATAATGCAATGTAATTTCTTTCTATTTTACGAAAGTAACATTAAAACGTAGGTCAGTATATTTTTATTGACACAACTTAAAAACTTGAGGAGGTTATCTACATACATTAAATTATTCAGCTGCACAAGCACAGGAAAATTTTCAAACTTTGATGGGCTGTAAAATTAATAGTTTTAAAAATACGCTAAGTTACCTTGCCGAGTCCTACGTTGCTCTGAATGGAGCTTTCGACGTCTTAATGACGTCTCCATCAGCGTTGGTCTGCCCCAATCTCGGTCGTCGTGTGACTGTGTTGGTAACTGTCACATGACAACACTTCCAGGAAGATCGCGGGAAGGTTGTATCCGGAATTCCTGTTGATTTCTGGTCGCCTCTCTCTGATTTCAATTGCCTCACTGGTTTTTCTTCTCCAGAAATTGTTTTCTCTAGAGAGTACCTTCGCGTCTTTAGCCGATATGTTGTGGCCCTCATTCACTCTGTGTTCACCTACTGCTGTGAGTAGGCCCCTGTTGTTTCTGTGTTCTTTGAGTCGGGCTTCTAGTGCTCTGCTGGTTTCGCCTACATAGGTCTGATGACAGTCCGGACATCCTATCTCATATATTACCCCAAACATATTCTTTGTCTTGTCGTTCTATCCATAGAGGATACACACATAAGGCATACTAACTACTGTGTTATTTATAATTATATATATAACACGTGTACACGACATCTTGTGAGTAACTGTTCGACTACAGACATTGGCTGGTTCCCCGATGCACAAGCGTCGCGAATATTGTGTGTTACCGGCGCATATCCCATTCGTTCGCATTCTGAGTAAACTACAAAAGAAAATAAATAATGTTTAAATTTGTAATTGCATTGATAGACACTGCGTTTGCTCAAATGTGCTGTATGCTGGCTGGGTCGCTGTTGTTTTATACTTTAAAATATTCTTAAATACTCCGCATTATCACGGATATTAGTGAGCTCCTCTGACTCACCTTCATTGACTAAAGTTAATACCGTGTGTTTACCACTCGTGTGAACTCAAGCGTAGTATGCACCGAGAATGCGATGCGGTTAAAAATGTGTAATTTAAATTTGTATCGCAAAAATGTATTCGTTTGGAAGTGCATGTCAGAATGTGGCAACGACATGAAGAAGCAGCGTCCGGAACCATTGGTAATTTGCTGCTCGATCTTCATAGGTAGGTGTATAGACGCGCTGCTTGTGTTCAACATGGCGTAAGAGTGTGTTTATTCTATAAGTGTGCACGTCCTCAAACGGGTATTCAATTGAGACCTATTAGCACAGGTGCACTCGCTTGGTACATGCGCTTAGTGTGTGTACATTTGCATGAGTGAATGTTTTATATATATATATATATATATATGTATATATATATATATATATATATATATATATATGTGTGTGTGTGTGTGTGTGTGTGTGTGTGTGTGTGTGTGTGTGTGTGTGTGTGTGTGTGTGTGTGTGTGTGTGTGTGCGTGTGTGTGCATTGTGCGGATGTGTCACTTTTTAGTGTGTGATATTTATCAGTACACACAAATATTTTTTATGTAATACTTGTTATTATTTTTGGAATTGTTTTTCCTATTACGGCACCAATTATTTATGTTGTTTCTTTACAGATGGTAAACCATGACCGGTCAGTGCCCAATAAAGACCGTTGTGTTCCTGCTTTGCCTGGGCTTGGCGCTTAGTTGCACATATCACTACACACATTTTATTCAAAAACCGCTGGATACAACAATCATCGAACACATCTGTTGATTTTTATGTGTAACTCCGTGCGATTACTGCACACATTTAATGTTAAGCACAAATACAAACTCTACTATTACCAAATAACATGAACGCTTATATAACACTAAATACAAAACAAATAACACAACATTGTTCACATTTGCGTCTATGAAAAGATACGGGTGTGAAAGCTGCCAATCGAGAAGACCGAACGACGATTGCTGATGCGACGTTTTATGGCAACTTTCTTTAGGAAGAAACACTAAAAGCAATTTACTGTCTATGTCAGGAGAAATAACATGTCCTACACTGTGGACTTAACGCGTGACATAACATTAAGCAAATTATATATATTTGTTAAACGTACTAGTTGTATAATAATAACTAGATCTATTACGATCGTGTAACGGAATGTGTGTGCGAATTCGTGCGTGCACGAGAGTGAGTATGTACATGTTTGTTTTATGCGTGTGTGCGCATGCGAGTATGCGTCCTTTTGTAATTACTAATAAAATAAAAACCTCTCTTCCACCAGTCGTCGTATATCCACTCGGACGTCTACATTAAAAACTCAGCTAAACCGCCATTTATGTATTTTTAGCCAATGGAATTTCCGGCAGCCCCGGAAACTCTACAAATGTGAACGATGCGAGCGTTCAGTTCGAAACAGGCACCGCCATGACGTGCAAATGCCATGTTACCTCGTACGCAGCATCTGCAAATGGCTTTACCTTTAAAGGTGAAGAAGATAGCATCGGACGTATGTGTCACGCCTGTTAGTAAACCCTCTAAATAGGCACGGGGGGGGGAAACATATGTGTCAACAGGTACACACACGCCACTGAGAAGTCACTATTCTATAACATTTTCGTAATCATCCGGGTGGTGTTTGAGGACGGAGTGTCGACAAAAGTGCTTCTAACTTATATTAAAGGATGAAACTGTTCACATAATTTATGTGTGTGTTCGATTATGTGTGGATGTGTGTGTGCACGCTTGTGCGCATGTGCTTGTGTGCGCGTGTGTCCGTGTGTGTGCCATGGGGATTGTGTAACATTGATTGTGTAACAGTCTATATTTTTGTATATATGTATGTATGCATGTATATGTGTATGTATGTGTTGTGGCAATGTATGTATGGAGGTAGTTGTGTATGTAAGTGTGTATGTGTGTGTATTTATGTAAGTATGTACATATGTACATACGTATGCATGTTTACGTGTTTTGCGTACGTGTGCATGTATGTACGTATGGATGGATGGATCATGTATGTGCGTAAGTGTTCGGGTGTAAGTGTTTACTTACGCACGAACGTACATATGTACGTATGTGTGAAATTGTGTACACAGACTATCCACGAGCATTCCATGCTATTTCAATTATAGTATTATTGTGTAAACGTAATTTTATTTGTATTCAGTTCGTTGGAACAGAGACGACAAATTTCATATTGCCTGTACTAAATTGTAACCTATAATAACAACAACGACGAAGGCAACACATAAGGGACAAAGAGCAAAGGACAATCAAGAAAAAATAAATGCTTGTGTCTGATTGACTTAAAACAGTTGTGGCTTAAAATTATCGTGCTTTATTTGACCTTACAAATACAAAAATTGCATACATGTTCATGCATACCGCGATAATTCCATGGCAATAACACAAAATGCACACAAACACGGAAACACAAACACACAAACACACAAACACACACACAAACAAGCACGAACACACTCACACACACATGTACGTCTATATTCATGCGTAATATATATTTTGATTATTTCAAATAATAACATAAGACAATGATATAATAATGGCACAGGTACATTCGTAGTAAGACAAGGCTGTCTCGCTGACGTGAGATCCACCACCTGAAAACTAACTTTCCTCTTTCACTCTTGTTTATGTATTGTTTATAGTATTCACGAGGTATATTTTTTTGAGATTTATAATTGTTGACAATGCAATACCAAAAAGTGCGCACCGTCCTGATGATGACTTATCAAATACTTTGATTGTGTGCATGTTTCTCATTACTGTTGGGATTAATGTGTTTTATGCCAATTTAAATGTTTATTGTACGTTGGTGCGATAGTGCGTGCGTGCGTTAGTGCGTTAGTGCGTGCGTGTATGTGTCTTCGAACCAGCAGATTCTTCTCACTTCCCTACTGCGTAAGAGATATGTAACGAACGTAATTATGCGATATACCGAACAATGATAATATATTAAGCGAACATGTCGTTTGTTGATGTCTTCAAATATAACATCAACATCATGAATACGAACACATTTTTCTGTGGTGAAATATGTTAAATGGTGGATAAGTGCATGTCTATATACACTATGTGTGTGTGTGTGTGTGTGTTTGCGAGTGCGTATGCGTGTGTATGTGTGTGTGTGTGTGTGTGTGTGTGTGTGTGTGTGTGTGTGTGTGTGTGTGTGTGGTACATGCCTGAATCATACACGTATACGTGTATGCGTACGTGTCTTTATATGCGTAGATATTAAATAACTAGCTGAGTTACACGGCGTTGTCCGGGGAATAAAGGCTGTCAAGTGTACTAGACACTGCTAAGCCATCCCAAATGTTTTCAGCGTAACCGTATTAATAAATAGTAAATGGTCACTAGATTAGCTGTTAGGAAAACCTTTTGCCAGAAATCTTGATCTCAATCGCTCACCCATCTAAATGACGTAACCAGCAACGCCGGATGCTGGGATGAAATTTCAGCCTGATACATACAAAACTAACCTAGTATAATATAGATACGTAGTATTCCTAATTATCCAATATAACTTTTGATACTCAATTTTTATAATACACTAACTTGACGGGCGATAATTTAGACGTTAAATGACAAAATTACTCGTAGTGCTATCTGTAGGAAATATGTGAAATGCGAACGAGGGCGCTACTTGTAAGCTTGCGGACGTCACCAACGACAGGTAGACCTGGTGCATGTTAAGCGCTGAGGATTTTCAAACGTTAATAACTTAAACACTACTCAAAATGTCTGTATATATCCAGCGACATATTTGTAGATGGCATAACTATCTTTACGATGATATAGAAAAACATTAAATTCCGCGGCTGGAACTCCACGTACAGCCTTTTGAAATAGTGAGCCCCCACGGTATCTACCCCCGGAGGAATTTCAAAAATGTCTCAATTTACGATCCGTCTCAATGGGCCCGGTAGATCACATGCAAAATATCAGCCCGATGCATGCAAACCTAACAGAGATGTGGGTTGAAAAATAAAAAAATATATATAATATAGATCCGTATATCGTTTCACTCCTGATTTTGCTTTGAGAGATAATGCAATGTTTCAGATGCAGGCAAAAAAATATGTTTGAATAAGCAAATGTCGGAGAGATGTCTCAAACTGAAATCTACAACGAGTCACAAGGAGAATCTTGAAAGTGATCTCAAAACAACAATACAACGAATAATCATGTATCAAGTTGGTAGACAGTGTGAGCAAATTTGCTCAAACGTCCACTGATTTTTATCATTGGTATTTTTTTCTTTAATAAGATTTAACAAGATTGCCACCCAGATAATTAACTCTAGGTGACAGGTGGACAAGGAAGCCCTTTGGCTTATCGAGAGTCCGACCCTTTTATCTATGTGTATCCCGCCCTTCTGATGTATGTGTCGATTTTATTTTTAAACATATTCATGCTACTAGCACCCACACTATCAGCAGACTTTTGCAGTGTTATCTGGAATCCCTGGCAACGTACGTTTGTTAACAAAATCGAACGAGTTCAAAAAAAATTAATTAAATATCTATGTTACAAATCCAAAATACAGTACTCCTCTGACAGGTATCCTGAGCTTTGCCATCATTTTAGACTACCTTCCCTTCAACATCGTAGGCATGTTGCAGTTCTTGTATTTTTAAACAAGTGTGTGCACTCCCAACTAGACTCGTCGTATTTGGTAGGGGCTATCCAAGTTCACTGTCCTTCACGATATCTATGAAACTACATCCCTCTTAGAGTTTCCAATAGCAGAATCAACATTAGAAAACACTGTGTTTTGAATATATGTATGACTACTCTCAACACATTGTATTTAGGTGATCCAACTTGTGATATATATTCAGGAGCAGAACCATTTAGATCCTCAATTCAAAGACATTTCTATGTATACCAGTTTGCCTGGTATATTTGATGTTGATATTGTGTGTTTTTATGTCCTCATTGCTCTGATTGTTTGTATTATTATATTATTGTTTTATTATTTATATGTATTGTTTCAGTTAACAGTAATCTTACACTCACACACAAATGTATATATATATATATATATATATTTATATTATATTATATTATATTATATATATATATATATATATATATAACGAAATATATATATATATATAACGGACATGTTGATCACTTATAAACATTGTATGTAAAGGAAATCTTTATATTTTGGTTACAAACAAATCAATACACAATCGATTGTAAAAATTTAATAAGTGTAATTGAGTGATGTATAAATTATTAATAGTAATTGTACAATACTGTTATCAGGGAATTTTTTATAAAATGTATACAAATCGTCTGAATGAAAGCTGAGTTCTATTCTAGTGCCGTTAATTTTAGTTGGAGTCGGCCATTCCATTTTAGATATTCACTTCACTTTCATATTATGCAAATATAGTGTTACCAGTTTTGTTGTTGTTGACTAAAACGAATGTAATATTTGTATTGTATGGTTTCTGTACGAATTATCTTGTTCTGTTTTTATCTTTTAGACAAATAAATATGTTATGTTCCTTTTATTAATGAATATATTGTGTTCAGACTTCTGATGGCAGGTCTATATATAAAATGTGTGGGTATATATATATATATATATATATATATAGCATACAAAGAGTGCGTTCACACCTATTTGTGTTCCTTTCATTAATTGTGCACGGGTGACATTTCATACACAAAAAAACGTAATGAGTTTATAATGATCACCATCTTCGCAATATGTCATGGTTGTTTACCATTGATATGACATAAAAATCATCAATCATTCTGTGCGAAAACTTCTCCCATTTAATTTCGCAAAATAAAAGCATTGCGGGTCCTTTCTTCGGTCATCATCTGAATATATCAATAAATAACTTTGTGTAGATAATTACAAAACAATATACAATGGTATGGAACATTTACAAAGGAGAGGGGGGAGAATGAAATAGAATACTTATTAATTACTTCCCCCAAAACAAACGCAACTTCTACAGGTATACTTAACTTTTATAAAACAATGTGGCACCGGGATCGAAAGCGTCTAAAAGAAATAGACTACATCATTTGATTACGCTATAGCTCGTGTACAGTAAACAAAAACATATGTTTGGCGCAGAAATACACTATTAGTGATATAGTCCATATCTAAAATGAAATGACAATAGACGCCGCTATTTAACGCAACGTAAACCGCATACGGGGACGAGCAAGCTGCGTTAGTAGCTTCGGGGAATATTTAAATAAATAAAGCCCATTATCATATGTGTTGTTTGGTAATATATATATAATGTTACCTCTAAGGCTACCGGGAAATACACGCGTTGATAAGAGTAGAATACACACACGTACATGCATGCACACGCGCGCGCACGCACGCATTCGAATACGCATTCACGCATGTATTCCATACGTACGCACACAGACGAACAAGTAACAAGTAGTATGCTGAGTTGGTGCATCAGGCACTGGCACTGTCAGAGCTAAGGTACCTGTCGTTCTAGTTCGATCAATAGCTTGGTCCAGGATTGACAGCGAAACTAGCGGATTTGTAGGACTCTAGGTGTAATCTACGTATTATTAAATTTCTGATAATATATTGGTTTCGTTTCTGATAACGCGTCATTTCGCATATATTTGCCACATATGTACATTAAATCATAAATAAAATATTCAATGCACCATGACACAGCTGAGTTTACAGTGTAACACATTTATGAATGTTTCAAATGTCTAACGATATAAAAACATGACACATGTGTTGCTGGATTAATAGGCGTAAGCAACAATACGTGCAACTTATATGCTACGTTTATCGCGAAAAAAGTTGGCAACGCTGGTGGATATCTGATGTAGCATTCATTACTGCGATAACTGGAATATTAAGTACAGATTGTTTGATCAACACTCGGCAATGATATCATTCAGGAACAACATCATTGTGTTCACAATTAGTTTACTTGTATAACGCGTTACAACATTTGAACCATCATGCAGTGATGTGTAAGAATGTGTGATTCCTTTGAAGTTTACAACGTGCCACTAACTGGTATAATAAAATCATCACAATTAGGAGGTTGTATATTCGAACTGGTCTGAATAAATGTTGTTAAATAAAATACAAAGTTTAGAATAGCATTCAGGTACTTGCGGAACAGAGCGAGTAGTTCAACAAACCTGTACCTTACATTTATACCTGAACGGCAATATAAGGAGGACAAAAAAGTATATTAGTCAAAAACAAAGTTACAATATATATAATAATAATGATGGAATGACATCTTTAGCGCCAATATCCTCGGAAAATCCGAGGTCAGTGGCGATACAAATCCAAAGGATTATGCGTACTCATTGTCAGGTACAGAACAAAAGTGAAGAAGCTTATAAGGAGGATATGCAGTATTAACAAGATAGGTTTTTACCAATAGTGAGTGTTGCGAACTTTGGAAGCGATGGCATATGCGAGATAGAGCGAGATGTTTATTCGTGTTTTGGAACTTGACTGACAAAAAATGGCGCTGTTCGTTTCGCGTGGCGACACCTGCCGCGTTAGATGACACTGTGTGAGGACGCGCGACGCGTACGCCGTCTACCGGATGTCAGCACACTATGAAGCACTGTGTGTAGAGAAATGGCTGTGACTGCAATGCGATGATCGCGTCATCTGCTGGACTGCACGGTACTATAGACGAATTTCACCTGCCTGACTAGTTAGAACAACTCACCGTGTGTTATGGCGGCCAAGTTTAACCCGCCTAAAGAGTTTGACTTTCTACCAGAAAACTTGGCGGAAAGGATCAGTCGGTGGTCCAGATTCCGTACAGTATCTAAGTTGGACACAGAAGACGAGAGCGTGTAGATCGATAGCCTGATATACAGCATGGGCTCACGGGTGGAGTCGATCTTCTCCAGTCTGGGTCTAGCGGCGGACGAAGTGGGCGTCTATAGTGCTGTCAAACAGGCATTCGAAAATTACTTTGCCCCACGACGTTACGTAATCTACGAACTGGCAAAATGTTTTCGTCGTGTGCAAACCGAGGGCGAATCTGTCGAACAATTCATAAGAGCACTTAATGAATCAGCCGACCGTTGTGAATTCCCTGATCGGTCTACGCAAATAAGAGATCGCCTAGTCGTCGGCATTCTTGATCAGACTGTCTCGCGGGAAATGCAGAGGATGGACATCAGTCTACTCACAGAGGCCAAAGCGGTCTCCATGGCTCGTCAAGCAGAGGAAGTTGAGAAGCAAATGCGTGACTTGAACCTGCCAAAGTCTGTGGATGAAGTGAAGTCGAACCGTCGACGCAAGCCGAGAGTGGCGTCATCTAACCAGTCGAACACTAAGATGAACAGTGACACCTTCACTCAGCTTAGTGTAGCGTGTACTCGATGTGGTTATGTGAAGCATAAGAATGGTAAATGTCCTGCTGTTGATGCTAAATGTAATCAATATGGTACCGTCGGTCACTATGCACGTTGCTGTAAGTCGAAAACCCGTAAAACTGGTAGGCCTAATGCCAGAGTTAACCATCTAGACGATGCTTCGTTCTTGGGTGAGATTGGTAGCAATTCAGATAGTTGGACTCAGCTAGTCGTTGTTGAGGGGTTAGACGTGCCAGTGCGGTTCAAGTTAGATAGCGGGGCAGACGTATCAGTTGTACCAAGTAGATTGTGTGATCACTTGACATGGCGTCCTACATCCAAGCGTTTGATAGGCCCTGGTAACATGTGTATACCCGTGTTGGGAGAATTTGACAGAGTGCTAAGCGTAGATTCACGTAGACATTGTGAGCGATTGTACGTTGTAGACCAGACTAGTACACTGTTGAGCAGAGATGCGTGTGTGAAGCTCGGGTTGATCACGTGTAAAGTCAGTCATGTTAGCTCTAGCCAGATTAACACAGAGTTTAAACAGATGTTTCAGGGTCTGGGAAAGGTTAGAGCAGAGTACGACATCCAATTGCAGCCCGATGCAAAGCCGTTCGCCATATTTACCTCGCGCAATGTACCCTATCCACTCGTCGATAAGGTGAAGGCAGAGCTTGATGTCATGTTGTCGCAAAATGTCATTTTTGCAGTCGACCAACCCACAGAGTGGTGTGCGCCCATGGTTGTCCCAAAGGGCGAAACGGTGAGGATATGTGTGGATTTCACCGAGTTGAACAAAAGGGTTCACAGGAGTGTGTTTCCTATGGCAGACGTAGAAGCCAGTCTGGCCAAACTAGGTAGTGGTACAGTGTTCACTAAACTAGACGCAAATTCAGGATTCTGGAAAATCCCTCTGTCAGATCAGTCGAAATTGCTAACAACATTCCTAACGCCGCATGAACGATTCGCTTTTAATCGTCTACCATTCGGGCTCAGTTCGAGTCCAGAAATATTTGCTAAGATCGTGTCTGAAATCCTAGATGGTGTCGAGGGTGTAGTTTGTCACATGGATGACATTTGCATTTGGGGAGCGTCTCTCCAAGAGCACGATGTTCGTGTTCGATGTGTCTTGAACAGACTACGGAAAGCGGGTATGACACTGAACGCATCAAAGTGTGAGTTTGCTGTGAGTCAGATCAGATTCCTAGGTCACGTGATAACGAGCACAGGTGTGCGCGCGAATCCGGAGGCGGTACAGGGTCTGAATGACTTCAAAACTCTTGAGTGTGTAAGTGATGTGCGTAGTTTCTTGGGCATGGCTAACCAGCTGGGTAAGTTCTCGCACAAGCTCAGTGAGCTGATTCAGCCATTGCGTGACTTATTGTGCAACAATACCACGTGGTATTGGGGTAACGCACAGGAGAAAACCTTCTGTGACGTAAAAAACGAACTTTCCAAGTCCGTTGAACTTGCTGTGTACGATACAACGAAGGAGACAGTGATTCAGTCAGATGACAGTCGTCACGGTATCGGAGCCACGTTATCTCAGATCCAGAGAAACGTTACTCTCCGATTGGTGTGCGCAACATCTAGATCGTTGACAGAGACCGAACAACGATATGCCACAATCGAGCTAGAGGCGTTGGCGATTGTTTGGGCATGCGAGAAGTTTCGCAACTATATCGTTGGTCTCACTGTCCGAATTCAAACGGATCATAAGCCATTGGTCCCACTATTCAATGACATTAGCTTAGATAAGCTACAAGTGCGAATGTAGAGATTTCGCCTACGTATGATTATATATTTATACACGGTCGAGTATATCCCAGGCAAAATGAATGTTGCGCTGACGCGTTGTCGCGGTCCACGGCCAGTCCTACGAAAGTCGACGAACTTTTAGTAGAAGAGGTGGAGTCCTATGCGAAACAATCAGTCAACTTCTGTGCGTCTCCTAAGCGTTTAGTCGAGATGCGTCGTCTTCAGGCTCACGACGAAGTGTTAGCACAAGTGCTAAAGTATGTGCAGGCAGGTTGGCCTCCGTACATATCGACGGTGCAGTCTCTTCTCAGACCGTACTGGGAAAACCGAGGGCTACTCACGATCGTCGACGATGTTCTTGTGTACGAGAACGGGATCGTGATCCCACAGTCTCAACGTCTTGACGTTCTCCAGCGTCTACACCAGGGCCATCTTGCTATAACCAAGTGTCGCGAGCGTGCCAAGCAGCTCGTTTGGTGGCCTGGTATGACCCAGAGAATCGCCGAGATGGTACGAAACTGCAACACATGTCGCACGCATGCTAATGATGTTGCCGAGCCGCTGTTGCCGACAGAGTTTCCGACTCTACCGTGGGAGCACGTAGGCAGTGACCTGTTTTACTGCAAGAAACGTTGGTATCTGCTTCTGATAGATTACTTCTCACGTTTTGTGGAGGTTTCTTTGCTCACTGAACTCAGTACTCGGGAGATGGTTGAGCACATGAAATCACACTTCGCTCGTCATGGTATACCGGAAGTTCTGACGTCGGACAACGGTCCGCAATATGCGTCGGCCGAATTCCGCAAGTTCGCGGAAGAGTACCTTTTTCAGCATGTGACGAGTTCTCCTCGGTTCTCACAATGCAACGGGGCCGCCGAACGCGCCGTGGAAACGATCAAGTCGATCATGAAAAAGGCAGAGGATCCGTACTTGGGGTTGTTAGCGTACAAGTCGTCAGCACTTGCGAATGGTGTATCGCCTGGTGATCTGTTGATGGGAAGAAAGCTGAGATCCACGGTCCCAGCCCATCCAAAGGTGTTACAACCTCAGTTGCCAGATACAGCACAGTTCCGTCAGAGAGAGGCTGAATCGAAGGTTTCGTCTAAACTAAACTTTCATCGAAAGCACCGTGTCAGGGCGCTTCCACCGCTCACTGTAGGAGACGATGTGTGGATTACAGATCTCAAACGCTCGGCTAAAGTAGTCGATGCCAATCCAGGTACACCTCGCTCCTATGTTGTCGATAGTGGAGGTAGCACAGTCCGTCGCAATCGCTGAGCTCTCCGAGAGCTCCGTCAGCCATCAGTTACTCCTCAGGTCGAGCAGTCTGATGAGCCCAGTAACGTGAAAGTGTCGCGTTACGGTTACCTGTTCTATTGTTTAGCTATTGTTTAGCTATACTGTTTAGTTACTGTTTAGATAGCAGTTTTGCTGTTATTAGAATGCTGTGTGTAGTTCCTCCTTAAAACATGCGTGTTTCAGGATACCTACACACAAATATTATATGTTGCCGTTTATTTTATTATTGTAATTGAAATACAGCATGACGACACATGTACCTTTGAGTTGTAATCCAAGTTTGTTAGTAACCAGTACCATTGCATTCTTAGAAGGGAGGTGTTGTGATATGCCCTGCTACGCGTACATATACAATAAAGTATTTCCGTCTCTTACAACATGCCGTCGTTATCAACATATAAGGATCAGCACGATATACCATAAATGCCGCTACAACAGCTATATAACACTCAGCGACGTGGTCGTCGGCTGAGCGCGCGTGTGCTGAACCGTGCGCTGGGCGACGTATTATCGTTTGTGAAGGTGGGCGGTGCCTTTAACTGTTGTCGGTGTTTATTTAGTGATGTGTGTAACTGCGTCGAGCGCGCGCACGCGCCGGGCGACGCGTTGTTGTTGTTTGGAGACGGCAGGGCGAACCTGTGCTATACACGCGAAATGGCAATGGTATTCTTATTTTTCTGTGATCGTTTGTGATGGATTCCGGTCTGGGTGACCCTATAATGTGATTTGTCTGGCGATAAATCTGATAGGCGAGTTTAAAGAGACGAGACATGTGGTGTATTTTAATGAGTTCAGTGGGTTGTTGTGGCGTTATTGAGAAGTGCAAGGACATTCGGCATGTTTTAAACGACTGTATGGTGTCGGTTTTATGGTGATGGAAAAAATCGGATGATAATAAGCGAATTTAACGAAACAAGTAATGCCTTATTTTTCTGCTATTCGACTGTGCGCGAGGGTGCGCGTGAAAAAAAATCCACTACAGTAGAATCGAAAAAAAATCGACGACGCGGCTGACGCGCGTGGTAATGACGTACGCTTGCTCTCGGATTTTGGCGTGGAATATTGAAAACGGCTATTAATTCAGTCATTCGAAGTACGTCCGTGTTTGTGTCTCTGTGACTAACAGTATGCTGTGATTTTTATTGGGAGAAAACCCATAATTATAAGTCAGTTTAACGAAACAAAGAATGCCATAGTTTTCAAAAACACCATCCGTTACATAAAACAAGCGACGGTACTGGAGACGTGTCTCGACTTGTTTGTTTGCCGGGCGCGCGCGGGAACGATGACGACGCGACTCCGTAAAGAAGCGCACTTTTTTAATGGGGAGACGTGTGAGAATGGGAGTGGAGGGTTGATATATTATAATAATAAGATAACTTGTATTCCGCATAAATCCTTGGAAACCAAGCTCAGAGGCGCATCAAAAAAAAGGATTGGTCCATCTAAAAAAATATAAGTAGTTTTTCAGTTGTCAACAGATGGGTCAAGGCGCTAGGGGGCAACGGTGGATAAGCAAGGTTGTAAAGGTACGATTTTAAATGACGACGAAATTTTGTAATATTTTCAACTGATCTGACACTAAGAGGGAGCATATTCCAAAGAGTTAGTGCAGCAACTGAAAAGGCCCTAGTTCCAATGTTAGTGTCGATTCTAGGAACAAAAAGTAGGACAGGAGTAGCTGGTCGAAGCTGGATAGATTTTCTTACAGGAGTAAGCAATGAATGCAAATAAGATGGTTGCTTACTGGACAGTGCCTGGTATGTAATGGTACAGATCTTAAATAGTATACGATATCGTACAGGAAGCCAATGCAAAGACTTCAAAAGTGGTACAGAGCGAGAAAAACGAGGTGATCTTGTGACTACTCTTGCTAGATAATTTTGGACACGCTGAAGTTTTGTGATATCCTTGCTAGCGATATTATAAAGGAGGGAATTGCCGTAGTCAAGTCTGCTGCTAAAAAGCGCTGTTGCAGTAGTCTTATCAACAGAAAATGACATATACCGGCGAATACGGTGAAGATCACGCATATGATAAAAACAGCATCGACATGTTTGAGATATGTGTTGTCGGAAATTGAAGTTACTATCAAAGATCACTCCTAGATTCCGCACCCAGGTCGCTGGCGTGATATACTGATTCAAAATACGCGTATGGAAAAACATCCAGTTGTCTACGCTGCACTGGAGTACCAATAATGATCAATTCATTTAATTTCAACTTGCTGTCAGTCATCCAGTAGAAGATATATTGAAGGCAATCACTAAGTTGGTTAAGGGATCGATTTGTATCGGGGGTAGCCAATGAAATGCAGATCTGAGTATCATCAGCATAAACATGATGATCCAAGTTATGTCTTTGTATAACAGAGCTTAGAGGTGTGGTGTAAAGAGTAAAAAGCAAAGGCCCAAGAACAGAACCCTGGGAAAAATCAAGTAGAGCCGGCAGTGAAGCTGAAAAGCAGTTCCCAATCGTTATAGTATAATATATATCAGTTAGATATGAAGAAAACCAGCTTAGAGCTGTGCCAGATATGCCGTACCACTTTAATAGGTATTCAATTAGAATGATGTGATCAATCGTGTAAAAAGCGGCAGAGAGATCTAGTAAGGTAAATGCAGTCACTTTACCATTATTAATGTTCAAGTTAATGTAATTATGAACCTTTGATAGGGCAGTCTCTATTGAATGAAACTGTCTATATGCCGATTGTGACACATTAGTTAAGACATTTGTGTTAATGTGAGGCATTAGACGACTTGCTACAACATTTTCTAGTATTTTGGAAATAAAGCTGAGGTTAGAAATAGGTCTATAACTGTTTAGGTCTTGTTTAGGCAGAGATGACTTCTTAAGAAGTGGTGTGACATGGGCGTATTTGAAATCATCAGGAAAATAGCCAGAGCAAAGTGATACATTTATAATATTTGTTGTAGGTCCAATTAGTGTATCGAGACATGCTTTTAGCAGTATTGTTGGAAATGGATCAAGTCCATAATATTTATTTGGGGAAGACATACTTATTTTCCTAACTTCATCAACTGTTGCAGGTTCAAATGATACATGTTGCGAATTTACTTGTAAAAAGTCCACTCTGACATTACTTACTTATGTTATGACTTGGGAAAGCAGAACGAATAATACTGATTTTATTCTTAACGTGACTAGAGAACGAATAGTTCACTTAATTGATACATGATCAGGTAGCGATGGAGACTTAATTGATACATGATCAGGTAGTGATGGAGTAGGCCGTCTGTGTAGAATATTATTTATGCAGTTCCATAACTGACGCTGATCATCAGACTTATTTATGACCATATTTGTATAATAATTTGATTTAGCTTTGGCCATTTGTCTGTTTCAGAGGTGACATTGCTTAGAATAGCGCGACCTATCTAATAGCGAGAGTGATTTGTGCAATACACGCTCTAAATAACGACGACGCCTTTTAGATATTATAATTTCGGAAGTAATTCATGGATCCGGTGGTTTTTCTGACACACATTTGGATTTTATAGGTGCATGTTTGTTAAGTAATGTATTGAGTACATGACAGTAATGTTTATATAAGTCAGAAAGACGGTTTTGTTTAACTGTGATAAGGTCAGATATAAGGATATCAGCCATTAAAGCTGTAATGTCAATCCTATGAATGGCTCTGTAAGACACATTGTGTTTCGACTCTGAATGGGTTATAGAAACGTTAATATTAGCAATGACCGTATGGTAGTCAGATATCCCATCTGAAACTGTAGGTACTTGGATATTATTACAAGTTGAACGGGTTATCAAGAGGTCAAGCCAATGGCCATGTATATGTGTCGAAAATGTAACATGTTGCTTCAAATCAAATGATGCCAGAATATAATCAAACGTAGTTGTAGTTGTAGAAGGTATATCCAAATGTAGATTAAAATCATCAAAAATATAAAATTATGAATGAATAACTGCCAGATTTTCCAACATATCCTGGAAGTCTTAACAGAAATTTGTCGGATGGCTGGGAGGGCAATAGACACAAACAAAGTATGCGGAGAAAGAAGAATCTGAAATGTCAGCACTGATGCACTCAAAACTGGAGTATTCAGGGTTAGAATGTAATTTAACTTTGAACTGCTGTGATATAAGAAAACCAACACCACCACCACGGCCGACTAAACGTGGTCGATGGTGTAAGGTGTAACCAGAAGGGGAAACGTCAGCAATGCATGCATGTGTATCATGTGGTCCGAACCAGGTCTCAGTTACAGCAAGAACGTTTATTTTCTTTGAAATTAATAAACCACAAAGTGAGGCTATTTTATCTCGTACAGATCGAATTTTTGTAGAGGCCACCCGAATGTTTCGTGTAAGATTTGAGACTTACATCTCCTGCTAGTAATAAAATTAATGCTAATTTCAATGTTGGCGTAGAGCGGGGGATTGGCAGTAACTTTATATTATTACATACATGAAGACATGGCAGACTATACAACATTGAAATAGAATTATGAGTTTTATTGTGATTACAAAAAAAGCACATTAAAATTATTAGATGTCAATGGTTTGCATAAAACAAAATCTACATTCCTTACAGCAACAGAGCAAGACAATCAGAAAACACCCAACAAGAATAATGGTGACATAATTATGTTAGACTATTATCATATTTAGTAAAAATTAATATACCAAAACCATATAATTTTATATAATGTACATAATAAATAGTAAAGAATGAGCTAAGCCTGAGGCTAAGGCGTAAGTCAAAAACTAAATTATATTTACAAGATCAGTAGTCTCAATTTTAACAATAAAGCCTACTTTATTTAATTATACAATTTTGAACCGGGTCCAACTCGGGAAACTAAATTGAGACTTACAGTTAAGGGAGGGAGAACTGTTTACATGTATTATAATTCACTCAGCCGTAGCCTAAGTCTTAGATAGGCAGAAACTGACTGTAGTATCAATCACTCAATGACAATTAACTGCACCATGATTCCTTTTTAAAAACCGTATGTATTGTAATAATACAAAATGCCAATAGTAATCTAAAAGGTCAATAGAAAAAACCCACAGGCAGCATATTTTGTAACTTAATCATTTAACAGTGTAATAGTTACAAACAACAACATTTAAAAAACTAAACATTGCCGACCGGCGAAAGTGAGCGATAATCACAACGGCTTTAACGCCGGTTTTATTAAGTTGAATATGACCGAACCAAAATTGTTCAAATATGCGTATAGTTTAAATATACTTAGCTTATGGTTGAATTATTGATTCAGTAGCGCTTTACAAGTTACATAATATTAAAAGTAATATATTCAAAAGAATTAGTATGCTATAATTGAACATTAAACGAAGGATAATATTGAAATACTGCAGGAGTGAAATATTGAAACCGACTATTAGATCAGTCATGCAAAGCATGTGCATCTTCGTGTCGCTGAGACTAACACTATGATGTAATTGTTATCGGGAAGGAACCAAACATTATAAGTGAATTTAACGAGACAAAAAACCGGGATTTTTTTGAAACTAGATCCAGCGAAGAAAGTGGCACGTGAAGGTTTTTTTTGTGACATCTTCTGCTGACGGGCGTAAGCAAGCGCAGGTTATAGTGAAACGGGAAGACGTTTGGAAAATTGTGAGAACTTACATAACTTGTAGGTGTGAAATATGGATATCGGCTATGAATTCAATAACTAAAAGTACGTGAATGATCGCTTCGTCTTAACTAACTCTATGGTGTAATTTTTAATGCGAAAAAACTATAATTATAAGTCAATGTGAGGAAAAAAGAAATCCGTTATTTTTCAAGACTCCGTCTGTCAAAAAAACAACCGACGCTATGCGAGAGCGTGTCTGGACATTTTTGTGCACCGGTGATTGCGCAATACCGTCGTGGCGGCGATAAAATTCGCCTGGATGTTTCGACAGGCAGGTGTATTCCCAGCAGACAACCTTTACGACCATCGCTTCGTCTTACTATTCCGCTGCTATGGGTAGACCGGATAGAACAATACCGAAACGATGCCGTTACGACCGCGACAACGAGAGCGATCACGCTTTCGCCTTTGAATCCGACCGGCAGGCGCACTACGGCAAAGACGGCAAAGCTTGTCGATGATATAGAGGAGGCGAGGGAAGCGACAACGTGCCGTCAGAACGTCAAGGGCGGGAGTCCCCTGGTCCTCGATCGAACGCGACGAATAGCACCGCGGGGCGTGCTGCCGCCGACGAGACCGGTGCCTACCAGCTGCCGTCGCCGCCACCACCGTCGCGACCGCCGCCACCGCCGTCGTGTCCGCTGCCACCGGCGCCGTCCGCGTAACCGGGCCCTTTCGACTGCCTTGCATGCAGTAGAAGCTGTGAAGAGGAACCTCGGCACGTGTCGACAGACGCCGAAGATGAGGATAGGAGGCCGGTATTTCTGCGACAATTGCTGTCATACTTTCGGCAGGAAATACAACCTAATGGCAAACGAGAGAAGGGTTTGAAGAGGCGTCATTTCGCCGGCACTGCAATTCAGACGGGGCTGCTGCTGCACCGTCGTGTACACGGAAGGCGTGTCCAAGGACGTACGTCGGATCGTCTGCGAAAATTGGTCGTCGATACGGACGTCGACGGTTATCGGTCCTGTACAGAGGCGGTATAACTTTCGCCTAATTGGTCTGGACATGCGCAGTCTAGAAGACCGACTGCGCGGCATGTTCGAAGAGCATCAAAATCAACAAGAGCTTCGGTTTCGTTTTGCGACACAAGGAGACGGGACGTTATAGGTATTAACACTCGTGTAACTGCTGCGGTCGGTACCTGGAACAACCCGTTCTTGTCACCAACGCCGATGTTTTCGAGGCCTTCCGACGTCCGGCGGTATGTTATCGTCCAGCGTCCCGACTCGGCTTGGACGGCCGAACTGGTGACTAACGCCACAATCTTCCTGAATGCTATCGTCCGCCACCCCATTGGGTGTCTCGTCGTGAGACTTCCCGGGAAGGTGAACAATATTAAATCGATCGGAAGCCTCGAGAAGAGCGAAAACACTGGAATACCCTACACCACCAGCTGTGTCTCTTCCACTGCCTGGTCTTGAGTCGAGGGTGCGACATGCGCAACGGGTAGGAGACGGTGACGGCGGCACTCTGCGCCGACTACAACTGTAGACGGGCGCTCCTTCGGCGGCGCTACGACGGACGAACTCGACCGGGTGGAGACCGTATTCCAAACGAACGTGGTCGCGTACCGACAGGTCGAACCGGGCGAAGGGGAGACAACTGCTTATTTGGTCCGGTGATCGATGTACCTCCGTAATGATGTACCTCCGTAACGTGGATTTGTACGATGCTCACTATTCTTACGAGACGTGAAGATGATCTGTCGGTCATATCGCTGCAGCAAGTGTGGAGAGTCGATGAGGAAGACGTTGAGGTCTCTCTGGACACACAAGAGCACGTGCGACGGATGCGTCCGATGCATCTATCACGGCGGTATCTACAATCGAAAATCGTCCTTCTACCAACAACTCGAAACCAAGGTATCGATGTGCCTCAGGCCTTGCGCTACTGCCCGTACAGGGCGGCGTTTAATTTTGAGTGATACATCGACACCAAGGCACTGCCGCCGAACAGCGACAAACGCCAGTGGCTAGGCAGACACGAACTTTGAGCGTGAGCCTGGCTACGAGTCGGCGCGGTGCTTCATCACAGACGGGGATTCGAACGAGCTCGCGAAGCGTATGAAGGAAACCCTGGAAGAAATAAGTTCGGCGGCCCGCAGAGCGTTGGAGCCGTCGTACCGAGCCGTATTCGAAGACCTCGCCTCACTTGAAACCTAGTGGCGAGAAAAGGCCACAGGCGGCGTTGACGACGACGACGACGCTGACGACGAGGCTGGTGGGGACGGATGCGCCGCCGCCGACGGTGGGAAAGACGACAACGACGACAAGGAAACGTCTCCGAAGGGAAGAGGTGTAACCCATACACCGGCCTCATCAAATGGTTTTGAACCTCTTTCAGCTCCCCATCCTCGGTTTCAACTCGGGGAAGTATGATATGAACGTCGTGAAAGAGTATCTCACGCCACTCCTACTGTGTCATCGTGGTGCCGCCGAACCCACTCCAATTGCTAAGGGCGCTGCAGCCGTCGGTTCTGTCGGTCCTGCTGCTACTGGTGCTGCAAATACGGCCGCCGCCGCCGCAATCGCCGACGCCGTCGGGGACGTCGAACGAGACGTCTCGTCGGCGTTTGTGATCAAGAGTACCAACAACTTCGTTTGCATGTCGAAAACTACGCTCAAGTTCCTCGACATCATGATCTATCTTGCGCCGGGAGTTAGTTACGATAGGTACCTAAAGGCTTACGGGTGCGAGCGGACGAAGGGTAGTTTTCAGTTCAAGAATCTCGACGACCTGGGGAAACTGAACGACCGCGAGCTTCTATAGACACCTGAAACGGAAGGCCATCTCCGACGCGCCTACCAGCGATGCCTTATCTTTTGGAGCGAGGAAGATATGACGATGCTAAGAGACTTTCTCGAGTGGTATAACAACCGAGACGTCGTCCCATTACTAGAGACCATCAACAAGCAGTTCGTCTTCTACCGACTTGGACGCATCGACATGTTCAAAGACGGTATCGGCTTACCCGGACTGACGCTCCTTTATCTATTCGACGATCTGCCAACGACGACCCACATTACGCTGTTGGACGAGGCGAAGAAGGACCTGCACCGTCTTGTGACGTCCCAGGTGGTCGGTGGCCTCGCGATCGTTTTCGCCCGTCATCAAGAGGCTGAAGTCACCATGTTACGGTGCAGCGAATACGCGGAGGACGTCGCCTGGACGTAGCGAATGGCCTCTTCCTCTGGGCTTTTACTCAGGAGATGCCGACCGTATGGTACACGCGCCGCTACGAAGGGACCTGCTCTCGGCCGGAACGCATGCACCCGTACGGTTGCATGGCCACGGATTGGCTATTGCGGGAAATCGCCCGAACGGGAACGGCCATTTGCCACCAACTCAACGGCCCTGAGAAAAGAATAGGCAAGCACAATGTCGACGACTGGTGTCGGGAAACGAGAACAACGTATCAGTTCCACGTGTACTTCTACCACTGTTGCCTGTGCACGGGAAAGCAGGTCAAGGCCATCAACGGTAGATCCATGTCGACCGAACACTTTGTCGAGACGTGCGCCGCAACGCGCAACTACGCCGATTCGTCACGGTCGTCGAGATGTGGGAGTGTGAAAAAATATTCGACGGTGAAGGTCTATCTCGACGCCGCCTTTTCAAGACGACGACGCGGCTTCCTCGCGCTCAGTCGATTAACGCAGGCCGAGGTCTACGAAACCGTACGCGACGGCACCCTATTCGGCCTGGTCTTATGTGTGTGCGTGCGTGTGTGCGTGTGCGCGAGTGCGTACGTGTGTGCGTTCATATTGTTTCACAGACTATTTCTGTAATGTGTAATTATTAGAAAACGTTTGACTATACTGAAACATTATAATAGTAATGGGGAACCAAAGTAATGGGGAACTGGATTATGATAAATAAATCAGGAGACACCTAGCGACTGTTGACACAGTTTTAGTCACGTGACCGGAAGTTGCTAGCACCTCCTGGCGGCGCGGGCGGGTAGAACGGGCGGGTTGGGCGAGTTGGCAGGTAGGTGTGTGAATGTGTGTGTGTGTGTGTGTGTGTGTGTGTGAGTGCGCGTGTGCTTGTATGTATCTAAGTGTCACCTATTAGGGCCCCCCGGCATAAACTTTTCAGTGGGTATCATGGGAGCCTGTTAGGACATAATCATGTGTGTTATTGTATGCATGAAAGTGTATGAAAAGAACCAACGAAATATCACATTTTAAAGTTAAACATTTGTTATTGTTTAATTTTCACATTGTTTTTTTGACAGTCATTTTTACTCATCATCCGAAGAATACCCCTCATTCTCTTGACCGATGAGTATCCACAGTTGCGCAGGAGATGGGGGAAGTGGCAGACCGTCGAAATATATAATTATGTCACGTTTAACTGCGTACCAAGTGCCCCGTCGGAAATAATATACAACTAACTAAATACGTATTTAAAAAAAAAATATATATTCTTGTGTGCGTGCGTGCGTACATGCGTGGGCGTAATTGTGTTCATGTTGTGAATCTGTGTTCCTTTAAACTATGTTGATATGAGGGATTTTAAACATTACACATTGTCCCTTTAATCTGTGTTGGTATGAATTCGACCACCAGAGCGAGAAGGCACGCTGTCGACTCACCGTCTAATTAATTTACACATATCTTTTTCGCTAGTTAGAACTGAAGTTGACAGCCACTGAAGTCTTTGTCTCGAAAGTAGTAACATACACCAAGTTGCTTTGACAATGAATACCAGCTGGAGTTCAAAGTACAGGCACTTGAAATAGCACGCAGAATCATACCACTATCGTTACTATTACGTATCAAATAGATCTGACAACAAAATTGTATTTGACTGTATGTCAGTAAGCAATATATACACATGGATGAAACCAGAATGAATTGTCCTCCGAGCATTTTTTATTTATCAATGTAGAATCAAGTTGTGAGTGTTGTGAGTGTTGTGTGTGTTGCGTGTTTTGTGTGTGTTGTGAGAGTTGAGTGTGTTGTGTATGAATGTGTTGTGTGTGTTGTGCTTGTTGTGCGTGTTGAGCTTGCTGTGCGTGTTGTGCGTGGGGTGCTTGTTGTGCGTAATGTGCGTTGTGTGCGTTGTGTGCGTTGTGTGCGTTGTGTGCGTTGTGTGTTTTGTGTGTGTTGTGTGTGTCGTGTGTGTCGCGTGTGTCGTGTGTGTGTCGTGTGTGTCGTGAGTGTCGTGTGTATGTTGTGTGTGTTGCGTGTATTGCGTGTGTTGTGTGTGTTGCGTGTGTTGCGTGTGTCGCGAGTGTCGTGTGTGTGTTGCGTGTGTTGCGTGTGTTGCGTGTGTTGCGTGTGTTGCGTGTGTTGCGTGTGTTTTGTGTGTTGCGTGTGTTGCGTGTGTTCCGTGTGTTGCGTCTGTTGCTTGTGTGGCGTGTGTTTCGTGTGTGTCGTGTGTATCGTGTGTATCGTGTGTGTCGTGTGTGTCGTGTGTGTCGTGTGTGTCGTGTGTGTTGTTTGTGTTGTGTGTTGTTTGTGTTGTGTGTCTGTGCATTATATGTGTTCTATGTATGTTGTGTGTTTTGTGATGTGGTCTACAATTGTGTGAAAGTGGTCTGCATGAGGGTAAAAAATGTACTACAAGTGTGTGAAAGAGGTCTACACATGTGTGAAAATGGTCTACGAGTGTTTTAAAATGGTCTACCAGTGTGTGTGTGTGTGTGCGTGTGTGTGCGTGTGTGTGTGAGTGTGTGTGTGTGTGTGTGTGTTTGTGTGTGTGTGTGTGTGTGTGTGTGTGTGTGTGTGTGTGTGTGTGTGTGTGTGTGTGTGTGTGTGTGTGTGTGTGTGTGTGTGTGTGTGTGTGTGTGTGTGTGTGTGTGTGTGTGTGTGTGTGTGAGAATTGGTTTCGATGGGCCGAAGGTTGATTCCCTGGTCTTCTTCGGTTCCATCTTCCACTGGGAGTTCCATTCAGTTCATCCAATCCGGTTTCCACCACCACTGCTGTCCACGCCCGCGTGCCGTTCATGCCATCGTCAGCAGGCGGCGTGCACATTGCGTCGTGTTCGGGATGCTGTGGTGGAAAGCGTGAACAGGTAAACAGCCAGTCAGGCAGTGGCAGCTTAGAGTCGCTTTTTGTTGTCTTTGTTTGGATTCCTGGCTGGCTGTCCGTTGGCATTCCATTCCGGCTCCATCCATTTCCTTCCTTCTTCCATTCTTCCATGTCTCCATGCTGTCCCTATTCCTTTGGCTGTCCACTCTCCCTCTCCCTCCTCCCTCCTCCCTCCTTCCTCTATCTCCTCTCTCCTCTTACCATCTTTTCCTCTGTCCTCTCTCCCTGTCTCCACTCTCCTCCTGCTCCCCTCCGTCTCCATCTCCTTCCTCTTCCCTCTCCTCTCCCTCCATCCTCCCTCTCCATCCATTCCTCCTCCCTCTCTCCCTGTCTCCCTCTCTCTCCCAGTCTCCCCCTCTCCCTCTCTCCCTCTCTCCCCCTCTATCCCTCTCTCCCTCTCTCCCCCACTCCCTCTCTCCCTCTCTAATGTAATTAAATGGACATTGAGAATGTACCCGTAACATATATACAGGGCTAATCTTTATGTAGCCATCTAGTTAATTAAGGTAAATAATAATAATTTACTTAATCAGGCGTGGTTAGAAAGTGCATATATGGACTGAGGAGTGTATATTTTGCATGTCCATCGAGAATAGACCTTTTAGCTCACATAACGAGTCAACATTGGTCAGCAGAAGAAACATTACTTGGCCAGCCTGTCGTGCTTTTTAAATTTTATTGTTATTAAATACCTAGAGACATTTGCAAAAAAACATGCATATTCTATCTCTATAATATTCATTTGATGTTAATAGCACAAAGAAGTTGTATTAAAAAGGTTGTTTTAGTGAAAAACTTACAAATATCAACCATGGAAACGCGTCTCTCAGAATCATGTCTGTGACGCCCATCGTGACTGCATTAACCAATGGACGAAAGTTGTTGAGTAAATTGTATAGCGCTTTGAGCAGGCCCGAGGAGTGGATACTGCGTTTCATAAGAACTTACCTTAACTTTACTTTTACTTTACGGTAGGCAGCACCTGCGAAATCGAGAAATGCCTCAAATCATCTAGTCACATTGTTCGTGCACGTGTGCGCTCGTGTATGATTTTGTGCACGTGTGCAACTAAACGTAGTATTATCAAATACATCATAATCTGCGTCCATTTGTATACATCGAATTTTTTACAAAGATTAAAAGAAGATTTGTGATGTGGTCTACAATTCACTTCTCTTGCAACTACCGAACAACCCTGTGCCAATGTGATTGACAACGTAAACAGACAACGTGCAGCTATCTGGTTGCAGTGTGACCACATATATATTTACAATGTCTATGCACACAGGCCAACGCAACTCGCTGACCATTGGCGCGTAACGACAGTACATTTGTGCCATCTGGCGAATGCCCTGTTACACAGTAAGCACACATGCAGGCGTGTAGGCAACTAGCAAACGACGTAATCAGTGGGGATACACCCCACAGCACAAAGTCCCACTTAATAAATAGCAACAATAGAAAAAGTTGAATTTCGCAATACTGTATATATTTGTGTATTGTCTAATTAATACGCTTTCTGATTTGAAATGTGTATGCAAATTAATCATGTGTCATTAGCATGCTGTTCAAACTGCATATAGCTTATTTGTTTTTATTTATTTGTGTTTATTTATTTGTTTCCCATTCTAAAAAGATGGACCAAGGCAGTGTAGCGAGGAGTCCAATGACTGATTTCACTGAAACAAAAACAGTTTAAAGGGAAACAAAAGGTATTTGTTTGGTCTAAGTCAAAGGCCTTATAGTCCGGGTGTTGACCAGTGAAACGTGTACTGGAGTCGCACGATTTTTGTGTGTGCATTTTTGTGACCTTCTAACCTTCTAGGTCAATAATCCGTCGGGTGCCACCCAGGCACCCTTGAGCGTTTTCATATAAATCCTTTAATATGCAAATTAGTTATCGTCATTAAAATATATAATACTTTCTGAATATCTTGATAGCATATATACGGTTGATGCATTGCAGGTGTGGTTGATCCCGGGCTCTGCGTGTAAAGTAATCAACATTTCTTTGTTTTGAATTTTATAAAATGTTCGTGTTTCTATATACTGAACTGTCAATATCCAAGGAATATATGCCGTGGATCTTCACTTTTTATCGACTTTTATATTGGCTTTTACTCTTGAGGTGTGGCGGCTGTTACCTGGACGTTTACGCTCAGCCTGCCAGCAAACGGCGAAGCGTATCGTTGTCCATGACGTTTCTTCGCGGCCTACGATACTGCCTTTAGCCGCCTAGCCAACTGTGGACAAGAACCAGGCGCGGGACATCAGCCGGAACGAGGCGTATTTGGCCAGTAACCACGCTTGGGCCGTTGAATGCGATACCTCCCTTACAAAAATACTCCTGAAATATCATTGAATGGTATTAGGTAGTATTATGGCCAAAGGTATTTGAATGATCTTCAATGGTATTTTGAACGGTACTTGTAATTAACACTTTCTGTACTGTTCAATGATATTCTGAATGGTCTTGAATGATATTAGGGGGTATTATGGCCAATGATATTTGAATGGCATTTAATCCAATGGTATTGAATGGTCCTCAGTGGTATATCATTGAATGGTATACCTCTGTAGACCATTCAGAATACCATTCAAAATATCATTCAATGGTATTTTGAATGGTCTTCAATGATATTAGGGGGTATTATGGCCAAGGGTATTTGAGTGGTATTTAATCCAATGTTATTGAATGGTCCTGGTTCTGGTATATCATTGAATGGTACACCACTGAGGACCATTCAGAGTACCATTCAAAGGTATTCTGAATGGTCTTTAACGCAATGGTATTGAATGGTCCTCATTGGTATAAAATTGAATGGTATACCACTGAGGACCTTTCAGAATATCATTCAATGATATTCTGAATGGTTTTCAATGGTACTTGCCAGTGTAATTTTTTATACCGTTCTATGGTATACCATTGGTAAACCATTCAGAATACCATTGGATTACACTGATTGGTATAACACTGAAGCATATTGTTGAAAACCATTCAAAAAACAATTGAAGACCGTATTATAACTAACAAATTTAACCTTATATAAACTTTTGAATACAATCGAATATCACTCAATGTAGTGCATGCACAACTGAACAGCAATTAAATAGCCCATTGGTACTTCATATATATTGCAAACACACACCAGTAAAAAGGGATATATATACGGTATATACACCACAAAATGATGCAATTAAAATACCATTGACATCAACAATTAGAACACCTTACACATAAAGGTGTCACCTTTGAACAGAACACATAGCGAAGGTAAATTAACAACAGTTTAATGGTATGCCAATCATAATTTTTTGGTAAATGCGTATGTATAAGCCCTGTTTACTAATAAAAGAGTTTCAACAATGCACGCACAGTAATAATAAGTACTGTATATGTAGAATATATAAACAAACTTATTATATAAAAGATGTCAGGTAAAAGACGAGTAGTCCAGAATAATAAAGTTTAATAACAATGAGGAAAGAATTGCATGGTGATTTCACGTGTACGCGTACCACAAACATTAATAAAATTCTGCTTAATAATATACACAAGCAATTGACAGCTAAACTAAACAACCACTAACTAAAACCCGAAAACAACACATCCACTAAAACCCTAGAACAACCGTCAACATGCAACCGGTACTCGGCAGGATGGCCCTACTCTCCTGTCAGCCGAGCCACAACCTGCATATAATATACAAAATACAAATTGCATGGGTGTCAATCAATTGACAAAAAATATAATTATTGATTATATTTTTCTGATTATAAACAAGACCTTAGTGTCTCACGCATGCACTGTATCATGGAATAAACCAGCTAAAGCGCTATATACACATAATTATATACAAACAGGTAATCTGACATTAAGATAAGAATGACATAATATATACATCCAATCTACTGTGGATTACAACCACCAACAATATAGAACACTGGCAAAAATAATTGCACCACCTTGCGATTAACAGCCAACACAATGTTCGCACCATCATCACCAACTAAATGCAATTCACATGAAAGCTACATACCAGACAGGTTTCATGCAAATCTTGTTCTTACCGCATTATATAAAAATGTGTTGTCTAATGTCGTCCAACACGGCTAAACGAGGCAAAAGAAAGTTATCACAAGCAGGAAATACAGCCTTACATTTAAGTTACAACTACAACTCACAGGACATGATCGATGTGGACACATGCAAAGATATAATACATCTTACCAACCTCAAGGTGTCCCAGTACAACTAACTACTGAAGGTGTGATCCGTGTTCACATCTTCCGTGACTGTTTTTTTACATTTGATAGCTTTGAACGACAGAGCATATTGAAGGCGACTTCAATGGACTTCTTCTTGTATCTGCCCAGAAGTGGGAAGATTTCCCGAACATATACGGAAACGTATAAAACAGGTTTTATCACTTGCAAATATTACATTTTCCCAACCACCTCAAATTTATGTTATAAAAGGCGCAGTAACGGTTCGAAGGCGGTGATCGGCACGCGGAAATGCGGTAACCAGCTCAAAGTAAAGGATGGACGATTCCTGACAGCCTTTGTCTCACGACTAGATCCTACGGTCACTGTCGATGGCATGTCTTTGTATGTGAAGTGTGTGCATAAGCTCGAGGCCAAATGTGTGAAACTAAAAACTAAGCATGAGAGTTATGCCTCATTCAAGGTTGATGTTATATGCAATGATGCATCTAAGTTTTATGACCCGGACAACTGGCCATCTGGTGTATACTTGAGGAAATTCTTTAACACCAAGAACTAAGTTATGGAAATTAACATCACATCTTTTAATTGTAATGGATTTAAAGGTTTTATACCCTTCTTAAATGATGTGTTAATGGAATGTGATATACTGTGCCTACAAGAGCTTATGCTCACTAAACAAGATTGCCATATACTAAACACCTGTCACGAAGGTTATGTGGGTTATGGTGCTTCTCCTGTAGATGCATATTGTGGTATTTTAACTGGTAGGCCGTATGGTGGTGTAGGTTTTTTATGGAAACATTCCCTTGATCAATACATCACCATCCTGGACCAGTGCTATGATTGGCTATGCGGCATAAGAATGTGTTGGGGTAACAAGGAGTACTATCTACTAAACGTATATTTACCTTATGAATGCGAGGAAAACAGGGACAAGTTCAATGATTATATGTCCAAAATTGCTGTATATGTTAATAATATTAATAGCTCGTGCATCACTATTGTTGGTGATTTTAACGCGGATATTTCCAAGAAATAAGTTTTTGGGAATATCTTACTTGATTTCTGCAAAGAATTTACTCTGGCTATATGTGATCAAGATACTCTCCCAATAGACACATATACATACGTTAGTTCTGCCTGGGGAACTACATCATGGCTAGACCATATCATATGTACCGCGGATGCGAAGGATTGCCTATCTAACATGTCCATACTTTATGATGTTATTTATTCTGATCACCACCCGATATCGTTCAGCATAGACAGTGATATTGTACCAGAATGCGTTAGTGGTAGTGGCAATACTAATGAGAGTAAGCAAGGCTTACAGTGGGACAGATTAAACCCACAAGATATTGATGCATATAGAGAATGCACGAACGTTGAATTGAGCAAACTGAATGTTCCACCGGGTGTTAGATGCAATGATCCCAATTGTCATAACTGTAATCATCATGATGATCTCGATGACTTTTACAATTCTATCGTGATTACATTGAAGAGGTGTGGTCACACACTCCGGTCAAATCGCAAAGGTGCTTATAAGTATAATGTTGTACCAGGTTGGAACGAGCGAGTGAAAGAGCTTCATTGTGACGCTCGTGATGCTTACTGTATATGGAAAGAGACTGGTAAACCTAGACAAGGTGACATTTTTAATGTTATGAAATTATCCAGAATGAAATTCAAACAGGCGATCAGAAAATGTAAAAGGGAGAAAGAAACTATCATTGCTGATAACATTGCAGAACAGTTGTGTCAGAAAGACCACCGCAAATTCTGGAAAGAAATTAAGCACTGTACGAACAGTAAAGTAAAACTTCCGACAAACATTGATAATATACACGGTGACGTAAACATCGGGTCAATGTGGAAGCATCATTATGAACATTTATTTAATGATGTGGAGGATAGTCGATGTGATAAAGTTTGTTATGACTGTTCCACTGACAATACAGGAATGACTGTTGGTGCAGTTGAACTGATGGATATTATTAATGGACTCTCAAAAAATAAGTCACCAGGTCTGGACGGTATCAGTGCAGAACATATTAAGTTCGCTGATTATCAACTCGCTGTGCTTTTGTCTATCCTTGTGTCTTCGATTCTGGTGCATGGTTATTTACCAAAAGAAATTTCACAGTCTGTTATTGTACCAATTATTAAAGACAAAAATAGACGAGTAAACGACAAAGGGAATTATAGGCCAATATGTCTATCGAATATATTTTCGAAGATAATATACACTGTTCTTTTTAACAGAATGAAAATGTACTTGGAAACCACTCCTAATCAATTTGGCTTTAAGCCTAAACATGGAGCGGAGTTATGCGTGTTTGCATTTAATGAATTATTAAGGTTCTACACTGGACATGGTTCAGCTATGCACGTCGCATTTTTAGATGCATCAAAGGCGTTTGATCGTGTCAACCGAAATAAACTTATAATGTACCGAACTATATCTTAAGAATACTCAGCAATGAATTCAATAATCAATGTGTATGCATACGATGGGGAAATACCTACTCGGAATTCTTCTCGGTAGGCAATGGTGTTAAGCAAGGTGGGAAGTTATCCCCTTTGCTTTTTAACATTTACATGGATAATCTGAGTATACAACTGCACAAAAAACAAATCGGTTGTAGTCTTGGTAACATGGTTGTTAATCACCTTATATACGCCGATGATATACTTATGTTTGCACCTTCTGCTAAAGGACTACAAACACTACTAGACATGTGTTACTCATATGGATGTGAGCACGATGTGCAATACAATGCGAGTAAATCCCTGGTCATGTACTTTGAATCTAGAAAGTCAAATCTGTCTAAAGAAATGACATTAGGAGGAAAGAAGTTAAACTTTGCCACCTCTTGTAAATATCTTGGACATGTAATTTCTAATAACTTGTCTGATGAGTCTGACATGCAAGCCAAAGTGAGACTTTTGTATGCCAAGAGTAACATGTTACGTCAAAAGTTTCACTTTTGTTCAACTGCTGTAAAAAATAAGCTATTTACAGCGTATTTTGGTAATATCTATATGTGTGCGTTATGGGTGAACTTTAGAAAAGTAAATTTTCATCAATTCGTTGTTGCATATAACAACTCTTTCAGGATATTGAACAATTTGCCCATGAGATGTAGCGCTAGTCACATGTTTGCTACAGCTAATGTCAGCTCGGGTAAATGTGTAATCAGAAAGGCTATTTTTAGCTTAATGAATAGGATTGACATGTCTTTGAATCCCATTATTTATAGCATTAAAACTAGCGACGTGTATTGTACTTCGAAACTGCGGCACCAGTGGGTCCGGGATTTACATAATTTTTAAATATATTGTTCTTATCTATGTATTTTTATATTATTTACATACTTTTATTGATGTATTTGTATATATGGACATCATGATTGTCTGAAATAAATACATTATTATTATTATTATTATTTTGTATATATATATATATATACACTGTATATATCGTATAGTATTGTACACGTCAAACACATACAACCAATTCTTTTGGGTAAATGCGTGAAATTCAAACTAGTACCTGTCAAATTTCAACATGTCTCGGTCCATGGTGCTTACTGCCTGATTAATTAACACAAAAACAGCAATCAAACTATGATATGTGATAACATTTCTGAAGACAATCACGGTACCATAGTAAAAGGAATATTTGACCGTATATTAAAAAATAAGAGGCAGTTTCAAATCTTGGTTGTCTATGAATATTAAGCCTATCACATTTTAAGCTAATTGTGATGATTATATTACAAATAAAATAATGGACTCTTGAAGAAAAAAGTATTTGTAACATTGTCACCGTATTAAAGAATGTGGATAGTATATCCACTGAGACATGTTGACTAACAATTTTTAAAGGACGTATTTACGAAATATGATTCTGCAATATTTGCTTTGTACAATACATATCCATACCAATATTTACAAATGTTCTAGCTATGAATAAAAAAATTAACTGTTGGAGAAGCCATCACAAGAACATTAAACATAACGTATATACAAATGCTAGAATAGATTGATAGTTAATTTACAGTAAATAACATGAATTTATTTATGACTTACCTTTTTAATAATCCATGTTTTCACAATAAACCAGTTAGATCAATTTTTTTTATTATTTCTGCATTTGGAAATGGGATATCTCTGGAAGTAATTATGCTATATAATAAATAATGTTTTCAGAATTGCATTCAGCAGACACAGCTGTGTGAAACGATCAGACAATTTTAAAATTAACAATTGTTTGAAAGAGATAAGCACATTTGTTGCAAAAAACAAGTTTTTTTGTACTTTACCAACAAGTTATTAAAAAAATAAAAAATACGGAACAATGATGTGATCATATCACAATAGAATGTATACAGATTTGCAAGAATCATAATTCTATACATATGTGCTCCAAGAAGAATGGCAGTGTTTCCAAATGTGCCAATGTTTGCTCAAAATGGTGGCCATTTTGTTTGTTACCATGGAAACAGGGGTTTGGCCTAAAAAAAGTTCAATATATATTATACCCAGTGTGATCCATTCCATATTTTGGGCAGAAAAATTACACAATTTCCGCAAGTAAAAATACAATCCTATGTACATGTTGTGTCTGACATTATTATCAGACATGGGGTCAAATACATTTGTATTTGAAAGCATTTAAATACATTTTTGAAGTATTTGTATTTGACACTAATTAAGTATTTGTATTTAAATACTTCCATAAAGTATTTGAAATTTTCAAACTGCTCTGTAATCCGTATACTAAGACAGAAGAGGCTCAGGCTGGAGACGAGGAGGGTGTCGAGATGGAGGACACCGGGGAGGAGGATTTTGAGGATGAGCGTTAGAGGATGGGGATGTAGATGAGGAGGGTGAAGGCCATGATGATGTAGAGGGTGGTCTTTCTGATCCTGATTAAACGGTAAAGATTATTAGGCGATATCTGTAGTTACTAAGATAGCGTAAACCTTACGCTTATAGCATAGCATTGTGTAAGACTATATTTTATCCATAGTTATAGATATCAATGCTTGTATTGTCTTTACAATGACTTTCGTTCATGATTCCTTAATGCAAGAATTCCCCTCACAAAGAAATATGAATGCCAATGTTCATAATGATATTTGCAGTGTAGCAGATGTGACTACGTATTTCAAATATGACTGATTGCTGTTTTTTCTCACGAACAACTGTGTCAAATATTGTAAGATTATCCATTTACGTGTATGAATAAACTAACATATAAATTAGCAGAAGTTTCCATTCATTGTCCACGAGAAATCAAACATGTGACCTTCACCTGACCTTCAGCGTCTGATCTTGACCTTGAATTGAAAAAATAACTTCATAAATGGATTCTACGCACCCCAACACCCCTTAAAATAGGTATTATACATCATTATAGGGCAAGTAGTTCAAAAGTTAAATTTTTAAGGCATCGCCCAGTGACCATCTTGGATTTATGCAAATTACAAGAGTTGCCCAAAGATGCCGTTTGGGCGACCAAGCAGAATTTGTTCTGGGACCCCACATGAGTACAAATCAACAAAAACAATTCATAGGATAGAACATCTCTAGGTTGGCTATTGAACACGTATGAGTGTCAAACGTACAACAAAGCATGCAGATCATTACTTGACTACATTGTTGCAATTTTACCGCATACCATATATTGCCAGTCTATAAGTAATATCTCATGTAATATTTATACAAAATATCATTAAATTATGTGGATAAACAACATAATTATCTCGTAATGTAAGATTTGTTATTGTTTTTGGTAAAGGCTCTCCTGTAAAAAGTATTTTTTGAAAAGTATTTGAAATACTTCCTAATGTATTTGTATTTAAATATTTGTGCATTACAAAGTATTTAGATTTGTATTTGAACACCTCAGGAGTATCTGTATTTAAATACTTGTCATTGTATTTGATTTTGACCCCATGTCTGCTTATCAAATGGCATGTCAATAAACATTGTAAAGATGGTCAATTTTAAGGGAAACTGAGAAAAACAGGTTTTACTATAAAAAAAAACAGTTCGGCTCTATCAATCATCATGATTTTGTGTTATTAAAACATTCCAATATTATATCAAAGTTTTCATTTATACTATAACCTTACATGTGTACAGTATACATTATATGATATAATAATATTCAATAATTCAGAATGCATACACACAAACACTACACCCCTGTTATTGATTTAATTGTTGTGCAGCCTGGAGAAAGCTTGCTTTTGGCCATCATGCAGCGATGACATCAAGCTGATATAAATAGAAAAGAACATACAAATACAATGTGTGTGGCTAATGTAATATACTGTCAATTTAAAAAATGGAGCATCTGGACAATTATTGAGTCTGAATAATTACTCAGCAAAGTTTAAGAATCTCAGTCTGGGATATTCCGTCCTTCTGAATAATGATCACAGTCATTATTTACTATTTTATCACTATATTCTATCACTGTATATTGTCTTACTTTTTTGGTCAAATGACTGCGTAAAAGCCGTAATGGCCAAGGCCTCTTTTGAAAATGTCAGTTTGATTTTTTCACAAGGATGTCACACACTACTTCGTCAACTCGTGAACTTACCCATATATGTTGCAGCAACTAGGTGTAGTATACGTGACAGCGATATCTTCCTTTATATATTACTATTAGCTTATTAAATAATATTTTATATAGCACTTTTAAAAGCCTACGTTGCGCACGTAACTGCACGTTGAGGGATAATTGAAGCATCGATCGATCGATCGAGAGCAGAGAATTAAAATGATTTCGTAACTAGCTGTTAAGTATTATTACTGTGGTCAAATTGTTATAAAACAACACACAACATTACTACCTTTTGTTTCGTGGCATGAATTCGACCGGTGGCCCGATTTGTTTATTATAATGTGTCTTTCATTGACCGTGACACAAAATCAAATCAGTTTAAAAGTTCGCGCGCGTCGAAATGACTCACGGGTAATTTCAAATGCGTGGAACTGGCCGCAAGGCACTGCAAGTTGGTAAATCGTAGGTAGCGTCTGCGCGCGCAATGCATAACGGAAGGTGGTGCGGAAGTAATTTAAACATGAGTGCGCAGGCGGGACAGGAAGAGATGCGGTAATGATTTCCGCGTTTCCATTCATGTGTCCGTCCACATTTTAAAACTAACTGTGCGTGCAGTTAAGAAATATTTTTTTTTTATAATAATTTTATTAGATGGTCACGGTTACAGTGACAGTTGTTTTTTATGCACACTCTCACTATACACACTATCAATCAATCTTTTTGCCTCATGTTACATCTAATGACAGTGAATAGTAAATAAATCGTAATGTTTTTCGAAGTGTGGGCAATGGCATTGTTGTTGTTTGTCTTCCTGTGATTTAGGTTCACACCCAAGGCCAGTATCGTCTTTGTGTACAGCATGGATCAAGCCAAGGGAAGCACAGTCTAAACACTGACAGTTATGTTGTTGTTGTCTGTTTGTTTGTTTGTTTATGTGTGATTTTACAGTCGCTCCCGAGGCTAAGACCAAGACCAAGTGGATTGAGTGCTATCGCCTTTGTGTACAGCATGGATCAAGCACACCTGTAAGTGGATATTATGCACATGTCATCACTTAGTTAAGTTAGGGCTAGGCTGACACCTCTGGATTGCAGCCTAGTTAGGCTCCTACATGTCATGTACGATTGCATTTCAGCCAATTGCATGGTCGTATAGCAACACAGAAGAGTGAGTGCAACTTTTAAGTGGCAATTGTGCTACAAGATCACGCATAGTTGGTTCTATGAAGTAGGTGTGAACTTAATCTCTGGTTTTATCTATATAAATCATTGTTTGTAATGGTGTCACGATTTTGCTTATTCATTTGGATGACATATTTGTTTTGGCTCGCTCGCTGTGGATACTTTGATAGTTTTTTCTTGGACTACTCGATTGTGAACTACTGTGGGTATTGGATTGCAGATTTTTAACATGTCCTACTTGGTGGCAGTGTTCTCCGACTCCATCTTCAAGTATCTGGTCCCAGAGTGTCAGCAATGTTGATTTTGTCTTTGATCTGCATTGCAGACGTTGTGGTCATGTCAATGACATTCGCCAGGGTAAGATTTGCTTCAGCTTAGATCTGCATGTACAGTCAAAAAGCATTTACTTACTTCGGTTGACTTACTTAGGTTGTTCCTGACCGTAGGCGGTGGCCTCGGTCGTCAGATCTACGTATGTTTCTGTAAAAGCTGTACGACTTCCTGGCGGCTTTGTAGTTGTAGATAAATTTAAGTGATTTGTATAACATTATTTACATATTTAATTCATGTTGGACTGTTTCCTATATAACCTGCTGCTTGTGTCCAAACTATAAAATATAATATAGAAGCATTACAGTGAATGTAAATTTATACAGTAATTGATGGTGCAAGCTGTGCCCACAGTTTTGTATCTGTTTTTTGACTGGCAAAATGTACTATTGATAGAGTATACCTATACGCATGGTGGTTTTTGGTTAGTTTTTTTATGTTGGCTGTTGTATAATAAATTGCTGACTTATCTTATACATTCAGTGCTTGCTGAGACAGACAAGTTGAACGTCGATGCCGTAATTCTACATGTTGGTACCAACCACCTGCAGATTTTTTGTGCCGACATTTCACTTTATATTTCTCTCACTCACACAGAATGTTTCGATTTTACTAACTGATATTTCACCGTCTGTTGGAGTTAGTGCTCAGAACACTTGTTAATTTGTTTCCACATTATTTCTGCATCTGATATCAGACACTAATGCTGTTTGACCACACCGAGGAATGCCTAGGCCAATAGAGAAGTTACCATAAAGTCTTATAAAGAGAATCAGCTTGCCTTTTGGAGTAATTGATTTAATTTATAGTACTAAGTTTTTGTTTGTAATTAATGGTAGATGCTAATGTATCCGTTTTAGTTGTTGGTTCGGTCCCAACTGGTATTGCACTTTGTACAAAATTACCCCTGGCATGAGCTTATCGACTGAAACATTGCATTTCCTCTTGTAATTATATTGACATTGAATTGGAAATGCTCACTAAATATAGTCATTAGTGTCAACATTTAATTAATTGACTTTGTCTAACTTATTTCAGGTTCTGTGGAAATTGTGCTTGATAATTTAACAAGATTTAACAAGATTGCCACCCAGAGAATTAACTCTAGGTGGCAGGTGGACAAGGAAGCCCTTTGGCTTATCGAGAGTCCGACTCTTTTATCTATGTGTATCCCGCCCGTCTGAGGTATGTGTCGATTTTATTTTTAAACATATTCACGCTACTAGCACCCACACAATCAGCAGATAATCTGTTCCATTCATTTACAGTCCTTTGTGAAAATGAAAACTTTCTTATATCTAATCTAATCCTTCTATCTTTCTTAACTAAAAAAAATATTTCTATCAATATTTTCATAACCATTCAATATTTTAAACACTTCTATCTGATCTCCCCTCAATCTCTTGGTCTATAGTGTTCTTAAACCGCATTTTTTAGGTGTATTTCGTAAATAACATCCCTCAGTTTTTGTATCATTTTAGTTGCTCTCCTCTGCACTCTTTCTAGCATATCTATGTCCTTCCTGCGATATGGCCTCCACGCTTGAATACAATATTCTAAATAAGGTATAACTATTCTTTTGTACAGCGGTATTATTAGCTCTTTTTCGTTATACGTTATGTTTCGCCTAATTAATCCAAGGATTTGATTTCCCTTTGAAGCTGCAATTCCGCACTGCTCTGAAACCTTCATATCAGCACTAATGGTTAACCCTAAGTCCTTTTCTTTTAAAGTAGTACTTGGTACAGTACCCCCTATTGTATATTCTACCTCTTCGTTCCCATGTCCTGTGTGGAGGCATTTACATTTCCCAAAATTGAACAGCATTTGCCATTTTTCAGACCATTTGATCAACCTGTGAAGATCATCCTGTAAATGCTGTCTATCTCCATCACTTTTAATCCTTCTAAACACTTTTGTATCATCTGCAAATTTCAACACCTTGCTTGTTATTTCATCATCCAAATCGTTGATATATATTAAGAATAATATAGGTCCTAATACTGATCCCTGTGGTACCCCACTCAATACCAATTTCCATGTTGAAGCCACCCCATCAACTACTACACGTTGTCTTCTGTCAATCAGCCATTGTTCTATCCAGTTTATTATACCATTTCCTATGCCATGGGCCTTTAGTTTCAGCAGTAATCTTTGATGTGGTACTTTGTTGAAAGCTTTTTAAAAATCTAAGTAGACGATATCTACTGGTGATCCCTCATCTACCCACTTAGTGATGTCTTCTAAAAAACAAAACAAATTTGTTAAGCATGACCTCGCTTTAAAAAAACCATGTTGAGATGGGTTTATCAAGTATTGTTTAACAAGAAAATCCACCATGTGATCTTTAATTAGTCTTTCTAATAATTTACAAATCACTGATTGCTTACTGCCTGATTAATTAACACAAAAACAGCAATCAAACTATGATATGTGATAACATTTCTGAAGACAATCACGGTACCATAGTAAAAGGAATATTTGACCGTATATTAAAAAATAAGAGGCAGTTTCAAATCTTGGTTGTCTATGAATATTAAGCCTATCACATTTTAAGCTAATTGTGATGATTATATTACAAATAAAATAATGGACTCTTGAAGAAAAAAGTATTTGTAACATTGTCACCGTATTAAAGAATGTGGATAGTATATCCACTGAGACATGTTGACTAACAATTTTTAAAGGACGTATTTACGAAATATGATTCTGCAATATTTGCTTTGTACAATACATATCCATACCAATATTTACAAATGTTCTAGCTATGAATAAAAAAATTAACTGTTGGAGAAGCCATCACAAGAACATTAAACATAACGTATATACAAATGCTAGAATAGATTGATAGTTAATTTACAGTAAATAACATGAATTTATTTATGACTTACCTTTTTAATAATCCATGTTTTCACAATAAACCAGTTAGATCAATTTTTTTTATTATTTCTGCATTTGGAAATGGGATATCTCTGGAAGTAATTATGCTATATAATAAATAATGTTTTCAGAATTGCATTCAGCAGACACAGCTGTGTGAAACGATCAGACAATTTTAAAATTAACAATTGTTTGAAAGAGATAAGCACATTTGTTGCAAAAAACAAGTTTTTTTGTACTTTACCAACAAGTTATTAAAAAAATAAAAAATACGGAACAATGATGTGATCATATCACAATAGAATGTATACAGATTTGCAAGAATCATAATTCTATACATATGTGCTCCAAGAAGAATGGCAGTGTTTCCAAATGTGCCAATGTTTGCTCAAAATGGTGGCCATTTTGTTTGTTACCATGGAAACAGGGGTTTGGCCTAAAAAAAGTTCAATATATATTATACCCAGTGTGATCCATTCCATATTTTGGGCAGAAAAATTACACAATTTCCGCAAGTAAAAATACAATCCTATGTACATGTTGTGTCTGACATTATTATCAGACATGGGGTCAAATACATTTGTATTTGAAAGCATTTAAATACATTTTTGAAGTATTTGTATTTGACACTAATTAAGTATTTGTATTTAAATACTTCCATAAAGTATTTGAAATTTTCAAACTGCTCTGTAATCCGTATACTAAGACAGAAGAGGCTCAGGCTGGAGACGAGGAGGGTGTCGAGATGGAGGACACCGGGGAGGAGGATTTTGAGGATGAGCGTTAGAGGATGGGGATGTAGATGAGGAGGGTGAAGGCCATGATGATGTAGAGGGTGGTCTTTCTGATCCTGATTAAACGGTAAAGATTATTAGGCGATATCTGTAGTTACTAAGATAGCGTAAACCTTACGCTTATAGCATAGCATTGTGTAAGACTATATTTTATCCATAGTTATAGATATCAATGCTTGTATTGTCTTTACAATGACTTTCGTTCATGATTCCTTAATGCAAGAATTCCCCTCACAAAGAAATATGAATGCCAATGTTCATAATGATATTTGCAGTGTAGCAGATGTGACTACGTATTTCAAATATGACTGATTGCTGTTTTTTCTCACGAACAACTGTGTCAAATATTGTAAGATTATCCATTTACGTGTATGAATAAACTAACATATAAATTAGCAGAAGTTTCCATTCATTGTCCACGAGAAATCAAACATGTGACCTTCACCTGACCTTCAGCGTCTGATCTTGACCTTGAATTGAAAAAATAACTTCATAAATGGATTCTACGCACCCCAACACCCCTTAAAATAGGTATTATACATCATTATAGGGCAAGTAGTTCAAAAGTTAAATTTTTAAGGCATCGCCCAGTGACCATCTTGGATTTATGCAAATTACAAGAGTTGCCCAAAGATGCCGTTTGGGCGACCAAGCAGAATTTGTTCTGGGACCCCACATGAGTACAAATCAACAAAAACAATTCATAGGATAGAACATCTCTAGGTTGGCTATTGAACACGTATGAGTGTCAAACGTACAACAAAGCATGCAGATCATTACTTGACTACATTGTTGCAATTTTACCGCATACCATATATTGCCAGTCTATAAGTAATATCTCATGTAATATTTATACAAAATATCATTAAATTATGTGGATAAACAACATAATTATCTCGTAATGTAAGATTTGTTATTGTTTTTGGTAAAGGCTCTCCTGTAAAAAGTATTTTTTGAAAAGTATTTGAAATACTTCCTAATGTATTTGTATTTAAATATTTGTGCATTACAAAGTATTTAGATTTGTATTTGAACACCTCAGGAGTATCTGTATTTAAATACTTGTCATTGTATTTGATTTTGACCCCATGTCTGCTTATCAAATGGCATGTCAATAAACATTGTAAAGATGGTCAATTTTAAGGGAAACTGAGAAAAACAGGTTTTACTATAAAAAAAAACAGTTCGGCTCTATCAATCATCATGATTTTGTGTTATTAAAACATTCCAATATTATATCAAAGTTTTCATTTATACTATAACCTTACATGTGTACAGTATACATTATATGATATAATAATATTCAATAATTCAGAATGCATACACACAAACACTACACCCCTGTTATTGATTTAATTGTTGTGCAGCCTGGAGAAAGCTTGCTTTTGGCCATCATGCAGCGATGACATCAAGCTGATATAAATAGAAAAGAACATACAAATACAATGTGTGTGGCTAATGTAATATACTGTCAATTTAAAAAATGGAGCATCTGGACAATTATTGAGTCTGAATAATTACTCAGCAAAGTTTAAGAATCTCAGTCTGGGATATTCCGTCCTTCTGAATAATGATCACAGTCATTATTTACTATTTTATCACTATATTCTATCACTGTATATTGTCTTACTTTTTTGGTCAAATGACTGCGTAAAAGCCGTAATGGCCAAGGCCTCTTTTGAAAATGTCAGTTTGATTTTTTCACAAGGATGTCACACACTACTTCGTCAACTCGTGAACTTACCCATATATGTTGCAGCAACTAGGTGTAGTATACGTGACAGCGATATCTTCCTTTATATATTACTATTAGCTTATTAAATAATATTTTATATAGCACTTTTAAAAGCCTACGTTGCGCACGTAACTGCACGTTGAGGGATAATTGAAGCATCGATCGATCGATCGAGAGCAGAGAATTAAAATGATTTCGTAACTAGCTGTTAAGTATTATTACTGTGGTCAAATTGTTATAAAACAACACACAACATTACTACCTTTTGTTTCGTGGCATGAATTCGACCGGTGGCCCGATTTGTTTATTATAATGTGTCTTTCATTGACCGTGACACAAAATCAAATCAGTTTAAAAGTTCGCGCGCGTCGAAATGACTCACGGGTAATTTCAAATGCGTGGAACTGGCCGCAAGGCACTGCAAGTTGGTAAATCGTAGGTAGCGTCTGCGCGCGCAATGCATAACGGAAGGTGGTGCGGAAGTAATTTAAACATGAGTGCGCAGGCGGGACAGGAAGAGATGCGGTAATGATTTCCGCGTTTCCATTCATGTGTCCGTCCACATTTTAAAACTAACTGTGCGTGCAGTTAAGAAATATTTTTTTTTTATAATAATTTTATTAGATGGTCACGGTTACAGTGACAGTTGTTTTTTATGCACACTCTCACTATACACACTATCAATCAATCTTTTTGCCTCATGTTACATCTAATGACAGTGAATAGTAAATAAATCGTAATGTTTTTCGAAGTGTGGGCAATGGCATTGTTGTTGTTTGTCTTCCTGTGATTTAGGTTCACACCCAAGGCCAGTATCGTCTTTGTGTACAGCATGGATCAAGCCAAGGGAAGCACAGTCTAAACACTGACAGTTATGTTGTTGTTGTCTGTTTGTTTGTTTGTTTATGTGTGATTTTACAGTCGCTCCCGAGGCTAAGACCAAGACCAAGTGGATTGAGTGCTATCGCCTTTGTGTACAGCATGGATCAAGCACACCTGTAAGTGGATATTATGCACATGTCATCACTTAGTTAAGTTAGGGCTAGGCTGACACCTCTGGATTGCAGCCTAGTTAGGCTCCTACATGTCATGTACGATTGCATTTCAGCCAATTGCATGGTCGTATAGCAACACAGAAGAGTGAGTGCAACTTTTAAGTGGCAATTGTGCTACAAGATCACGCATAGTTGGTTCTATGAAGTAGGTGTGAACTTAATCTCTGGTTTTATCTATATAAATCATTGTTTGTAATGGTGTGTCACGATTTTGCTTATTCATTTGGATGACATATTTGTTTTGGCTCGCTCGCTGTGGATACTTTGATAGTTTTTTCTTGGACTACTCGATTGTGAACTACTGTGGGTATTGGATTGCAGATTTTTAACATGTCCTACTTGGTGGCAGTGTTCTCCGACTCCATCTTCAAGTATCTGGTCCCAGAGTGTCAGCAATGTTGATTTTGTCTTTGATCTGCATTGCAGACGTTGTGGTCATGTCAATGACATTCGCCAGGGTAAGATTTGCTTCAGCTTAGATCTGCATGTACAGTCAAAAAGCATTTACTTACTTCGGTTGACTTACTTAGGTTGTTCCTGACCGTAGGCGGTGGCCTCGGTCGTCAGATCTACGTATGTTTCTGTAAAAGCTGTACGACTTCCTGGCGGCTTTGTAGTTGTAGATAAATTTAAGTGATTTGTATAACATTATTTACATATTTAATTCATGTTGGACTGTTTCCTATATAACCTGCTGCTTGTGTCCAAACTATAAAATATAATATAGAAGCATTACAGTGAATGTAAATTTATACAGTAATTGATGGTGCAAGCTGTGCCCACAGTTTTGTATCTGTTTTTTGACTGGCAAAATGTACTATTGATAGAGTATACCTATACGCATGGTGGTTTTTGGTTAGTTTTTTTATGTTGGCTGTTGTATAATAAATTGCTGACTTATCTTATACATTCAGTGCTTGCTGAGACAGACAAGTTGAACGTCGATGCCGTAATTCTACATGTTGGTACCAACCACCTGCAGATTTTTTGTGCCGACATTTCACTTTATATTTCTCTCACTCACACAGAATGTTTCGATTTTACTAACTGATATTTCACCGTCTGTTGGAGTTAGTGCTCAGAACACTTGTTAATTTGTTTCCACATTATTTCTGCATCTGATATCAGACACTAATGCTGTTTGACCACACCGAGGAATGCCTAGGCCAATAGAGAAGTTACCATAAAGTCTTATAAAGAGAATCAGCTTGCCTTTTGGAGTAATTGATTTAATTTATAGTACTAAGTTTTTGTTTGTAATTAATGGTAGATGCTAATGTATCCGTTTTAGTTGTTGGTTCGGTCCCAACTGGTATTGCACTTTGTACAAAATTACCCCTGGCATGAGCTTATCGACTGAAACATTGCATTTCCTCTTGTAATTATATTGACATTGAATTGGAAATGCTCACTAAATATAGTCATTAGTGTCAACATTTAATTAATTGACTTTGTCTAACTTATTTCAGGTTCTGTGGAAATTGTGCTTGATAATTTAACAAGATTTAACAAGATTGCCACCCAGAGAATTAACTCTAGGTGGCAGGTGGACAAGGAAGCCCTTTGGCTTATCGAGAGTCCGACTCTTTTATCTATGTGTATCCCGCCCGTCTGAGGTATGTGTCGATTTTATTTTTAAACATATTCACGCTACTAGCACCCACACAATCAGCAGATAATCTGTTCCATTCATTTACAGTCCTTTGTGAAAATGAAAACTTTCTTATATCTAATCTAATCCTTCTATCTTTCTTAACTAAAAAAAATATTTCTATCAATATTTTCATAACCATTCAATATTTTAAACACTTCTATCTGATCTCCCCTCAATCTCTTGGTCTATAGTGTTCTTAAACCGCATTTTTTAGGTGTATTTCGTAAATAACATCCCTCAGTTTTTGTATCATTTTAGTTGCTCTCCTCTGCACTCTTTCTAGCATATCTATGTCCTTCCTGCGATATGGCCTCCACGCTTGAATACAATATTCTAAATAAGGTATAACTATTCTTTTGTACAGCGGTATTATTAGCTCTTTTTCGTTATACGTTATGTTTCGCCTAATTAATCCAAGGATTTGATTTCCCTTTGAAGCTGCAATTCCGCACTGCTCTGAAACCTTCATATCAGCACTAATGGTTAACCCTAAGTCCTTTTCTTTTAAAGTAGTACTTGGTACAGTACCCCCTATTGTATATTCTACCTCTTCGTTCCCATGTCCTGTGTGGAGGCATTTACATTTCCCAAAATTGAACAGCATTTGCCATTTTTCAGACCATTTGATCAACCTGTGAAGATCATCCTGTAAATGCTGTCTATCTCCATCACTTTTAATCCTTCTAAACACTTTTGTATCATCTGCAAATTTCAACACCTTGCTTGTTATTTCATCATCCAAATCGTTGATATATATTAAGAATAATATAGGTCCTAATACTGATCCCTGTGGTACCCCACTCAATACCAATTTCCATGTTGAAGCCACCCCATCAACTACTACACGTTGTCTTCTGTCAATCAGCCATTGTTCTATCCAGTTTATTATACCATTTCCTATGCCATGGGCCTTTAGTTTCAGCAGCAATCTTTGATGTGGTACTTTGTTGAAAGCTTTTTAAAAATCTAAGTAGACGATATCTACTGGTGATCCCTCATCTACCCACTTAGTGATGTCTTCTAAAAAACATAACAAATTTGTTAAGCATGACCTCGCTTTAAAAAAACCATGTTGAGATGGGTTTATCAAGTATTGTTTAACAAGAAAATCCACCATGTGATCTTTAATTAGTCTTTCTAATAATTTACAAATCACTGATGTTAAACTCACTGGTCTATACTTCTCTGACTTGTTTCTCGAACCTTTTTTATTTAACGGTGTAATGTTAGCCTCTTTCCATTCTAAAGGAACCACTCCCTCTTCTAATGACAAATTGAAAACTGTTGCAAGCGGTACGCTAATTTGTTGTACAATTTCCAATAGTAGTTTGGGCGGAATCCCATCCACTCCAGGTGATTTATTATCCTTCATAGCCCTTATTTTCTTAGCTATCAATTCCGGAGTTACAATTAATTGTCCTAAATAGTCTGAATCTGCCCCCTTGAACTTAGCCTCTGGTACTGGCAGTGAACTAATATCTTATCTGGTAAACACTGAACTAAAGTACTCATTCAGGTCTTCTGCCATTAGGAATCCCTCCGATATTATATTTCCAGCTCTATCTTCTAGAGGATCGACCATATCTTGATCTTTCTGTTTGCTTCGAACATACGCATAAAAACTCTTGCTGTCATGTTTTATATTACTAGCTAATTATTGTTCATAGCTTCTCTTTGAACTTCTAATTTCCGCTGTAGCTTGGCTAAGTGCTTCTTTATAACTATTGTAGTCTTCATCTATATGACTTCCACATCATTTGTTTATACTTAATTTTTGTAATGGCTTCTTTCGATAAGTGTTTCTTTTTGGACCGTTTCCCTTGTTTTTTGAAGGGTACAAATTTATCAACTATGCACTTAATTTCACTCTTTAATATATTCCGGCATTCTGTTGCTGTCTTATTTTTCAGTGTGTTATTCCAGTCTATCTTTGCTAAATATTTCCTCATATCCTTATACCATCCTTTGTGGAAATTTCTCCTATAATGCTTTTTACTATTCCTTTCTGATTTTACTTTGATGGTAAAATGTATCTGGTTGTGATCGCTAGTCCCCAGTGGCTCACATATCTTGACATTGTCAACTAATTCATTCTGTGAGGACAAAACTATGTCTTACACATTCTCACCCCTGGTTGGTTCTAGCACATGTTGACAATGGAAAGTATATTGACCTAAAACTAAAAACATATGGTCCTCACTCCCCATACTCTGAAAAGATTTCCATTGTATATGCCCGTGGTTAAAAGCGTTTTGTATTTTTTCATTCTCTTCTATGTTTATGTTTGGACTTCGATAAACTAACCCAACTGTTAACGTTGAGTTTCCTGTAACTATGTTACACCAAACAGCTTCTTCGCAATCTGCTTCTCTTTCTAATTTTATTTTATAAGCATGGATAGATTTTTTAATATATAAAATAACTCCACCTCCCTTTCTTCCTATTCTATCTTTTCTAAACATTACATATCCTGTCAGTCCCAATTCAGAATCTGATATATTGGTGGTGGTCCAGGATTCGGTTATACCTATTATGTGAGGGTCAAAATCTTATACCATAATGTTTAATTCATTTCTTTTGTTTACTATACTCCTTGCATTTAAACAAACACATTTATATCCAGCTTCAGAAGAGTTTTCCAGACTGTTATTTGCTGATTTATTTGTGCTGTCTTTATCTATGCCTCCATTTCAGGATTTTCTGTGAGTCCCCCCTGCGAATCTAGTTTAAATAGATGCAACCTGTCCCACTGTCAACAGATCGCAGCAGGTTCTCTAAGAAAACTGCTGCCCCCTTTCCACTAAGATGGAGGCCATCTCTCGTGTACATATCTTCCCTCCCAACAAAGTATCCCCATAAATATGTGAATCCCACCCCCTCTTCTTCACACATCTGCTAAATTAGTGTGTTGATCGCCATCGTCTTACAGTTTCTATACGTTGCCCCCCTTCCTCCCATTACTGGCAAAATTCCTGACAGAATAACCTGTTCAACTCTTGCTTCTTTAGCTTCCTCACTAACTGTCTATACTTCTATACTATCGCAGTTTTTCCCTCCCTGTCTGCATTACTTGTTCCTACATGTACCAGTATAGACCCCCCTTGTCTAAAAAAACATAACAAATTACATACAAAATACATTCTCTACCCTGTCAGTCATATGTTCAATCCTAGCCCCCGTAGACAAACAACGACGTCTTTCCCCTCGCTCAGTGTCTTGTCCGTCTTTCTCATAATGGCGTCGCCCATAAACACCCTCTCTTTCCTCATTGCCCCCTCAATGACTGCCTTAGAATAGCTCCTTCTTTGGTTTGCATCTGTCTGCTTGTTGTCTTTCCCCCTGTCGACTTCTCTCCTGTCACATTCTCTTCCGATCTATTCTTTCCTGTCGCTTTTTCTCTTGTCACCTTTCCTCCTGTCAGCGTCCCTTTTATCGACTTCTCTTCTATCACATTTGCTCTCACTTCCTTTCGTCCCTTCATCGTTCCTCCCATCTTATTTTCTTCTCTCCTCTTCCGTCCCATCTTCACTCCCTCCTTCTATACGGTCACTTTCTCCCATGTCACCTTCACGATTGTCACGTTTTCTGTCGTCGTTTTTCCAAATTCATCCCCTCCAATCACCTTCCCTGCTCTCAATCTCCTTTCCTCAGTTTTCTTGCCACTGCTATTCTCCTTCAGTCTTGCTGTATTCTCACCTCTCTCCCTGTCGTCTCTCTCCATTCGACCTGCCTCCTTGCTAATTCCCATCTCCATTCCCTTCACAATATCTGTCAACCTAACTACTTCCTTCTGCAGACACTTCACCTTCCAACATCCAATGCACAGAAAGGTGAATCCTTACTCCATGGTTTCTGCCCATGACTTCCCACAGCCGGACAATGCGAAATCTACCCAGCTGTGGCAGTGATCACACACCAAGTGTCGCTTTGCCTTGACTTACCGCTTGCAAGGCGCCATATCCGGATCAGAATTTATTTAATAACTTAACTAACTTAGTCTTTATAAAGACTGTTTCCTGTGTACTACCGCACACTTTAGGTTACAAATTTCAATTACGGTAGTGACCTAATTTAAATACAATGAATTACGTTACGTTAGGCTGCTTTATTTATTTTTCGGTTACGCCGCCCGACTATCGCTCTTGCTTAGTTTTAACAACAATGTTCCCCCAAAAAATATCTAGCAAGTACTGGTTTACACAGATAGTATCTTATGTAAGTAGTTTGATGGTTGTTACTTTATCTCCTATATATTCTACCACATAATCAGGTTTGTTAAATCTTGTTTACAACTTATCGAAGGCTAATTGACTTACCTTATTATCACTCACTATACTAAGGTGTTCTAAAATGCTTTAACTAACTAACTTTAAGCACAACTGCTACACAATATATATTTATTGCAACTTGATGAATGATATTAAGTGTTTCGTTAGTCAGTAAAAGCACATAGTTTTAGAGTACAACACTTTATTAGTACATACACCATGCCGGACGACTCCCGAACCCACACGAGGCTCGCCGCTCAACGACAGGTAAGTGGCGCCGCCTGTCAGACAAGATACATAATAACGTAACATCCTTTCCCTCATATTTTTGTTTGATTATTAACGGTAATACGAATACGCAAATAAAACCACCTTCTTGGTGTTAGACAGGCTGGGAGCAGAGCATGTCGTGCACTCCTTTGCCACAGTCCTTTCAACATAATGTCAAACACAATACTGAAATATCAAAACTTAAAAGTCACATGCAATTAAGCATCGTTGTGATTATGCACTGTTCTTAAACTGTCGCACATAGTCCTTCAAGTTGGCGGGTTGTCGTGACCGTCTTCCTGACCTGGTCGTTGTTGTCGGTGCTCCTTGGTCTTGTTCTCTGGTGTCCTCCACTGGCTCTGGATCATTTTTGACACGTGGAGTACCAGGAGTGGTTTGCTTTACGTGGTCCCCATCTCCTTGTGTCTTTTCTTCCTTGTCAACGTTAGACAGGTCATGGTTGTATCTCACGGTGTGTTGCAGTGAGTATCTGCACTGTTACTGATCCGATGCACTCCTTGGAACTTTCCTCAAGTCTATACGGTTTCGTCTCAACAGTCTCCTTCCATTGTCTATGAGGTACGATCTGTCATCAAGTGTGCGGATTATCTTTGCCTTCTCCCACACTTTGTTGTTTAGCGCAACAGGTCGCATTCGCACTGTGTCACCGCTGATTAATGCTTCCATGTATTTGGCTGCTCGGTCATACTTTTCCTTCATTACTATTTTCTGTTTGAACAACTCGTCTCTGTTTCGCATGTTTTATACGTCTGGGTCCAGTAATTTGTTGGTGGAAGGCAGATTTGTGCGAGTTCTTCTTCCCAGAAATCTCTGTGCTGGACTAGTAGTCATGCCATCTTGAACAGTATTCCTGTGTGCCAACAGTGCTTTGTACGTGTCTGTCTGGTCATCGTCTGCTTTGGTCATGAGTGTCTTCGCAATTTTGACTGCTGCCTCTGCTTTTCCAGTTGCTTGCTGATGGTGCGGGTTGGATATCCTATGCTCAAAGTTCCACTCGTCGGCAAACTTCATGAACTCTGTTGACGTGAATTGAGATCCGTTGTCTGAGATTAGAATTTGTGGCTGACCATTTCGGCTCATGTGTTTCTTGAGCTTACCAATCACTGTCTTTGTGTCCGTCTTCTGCAACTTGTCAATTTCGAAGAAGTTGCTAAAGTGATCCACAGTCACCAGATATTCGTCATCTTTCCACTGAAAAATGTCAGTTGCGTTTATTTGCCATGGTCGCTCGCACTCAATGATGGGCATCATGCTCTCTTTCTGCTGTCTCTTTGGATGCTGTTGACATATTTCACATCTGGATATGTAGTCCTCTATTTCAGCATTCATTCCGGGCCAGTATACACATTCCCTGGCTCTGCGTAGGCATGCCTGTACTCCCAAGTTCGAACTGTGGATTTCTTGCCTGATGGCTGGCCTCATGGATGTGGGGATGACTGCTCTTTCACCTCTGTAGATAGTCCCATCATACACTGCCAGTTCATCTCGGAATTGGAAGTAAGGCTTGGTTACATCTGGCACCAAGCTTCTGTCTTCTGGCCAACCATCCAAAATCACTCTCTTCAGAGCCTGTAGGCTGTCATCCGCTGCGGTTTGTCTCATCAGTTCATCTTTCCATTGCTCCCCTATAAGGCTGTGCCCAACTGCATTCACCATCTCTTGTTCATTGTCCGTCGATGGAGTTTCGTTGGTCGCTCTGTGGTCGCCACGGCTCAGAGTGTCGGCCAGGTGTTGTTCATCTCCCGGCCTGTACACAGCGGTAACATCATACTGCTGTAGTCGCATACGCATGTTTTGCAGGCGTTTCGGAACATCCTTCAGGGGTTTGGTCATGATACGCTCCAGTGGCTTGTGATCCGAGTGCACCACAGTATACCTTCCAAATGTGTATTGGTGATACTTCTCAACAGATCATACTACTGCTAGCATTTCCTTCTCGGTGGTAGCGTACCTTCCTTCTGTGTCAGTTAGAGCACGGCTGCTGTATGCGAGTGGTTGACCGTCTTGGAGAAGCGCTGCACCTAGGCCTTTGTCGCTCGCATCACAATGGATTGTCAGTTCCGCCTCAGGTCTGTAATATTGGAGTACTGGCTCTGTTGTCACCAATGCTTTAGCAGAGAGGAACGCCTTTCTCTGGGCATCTCCCCATTGCCACTCTGCGCCCGGATTGGTCAGTTGTCTCATCGGCTCCATGATGTCGGACAGATTTGGGAGAAACTTCGCGAGGTATTGTATGAATCCCAGGAATCTCCACAGTTCGCCCTCATCTGCTGGTTCTATCATTTGTTGCACGCATCGTACTTTCTCCGGATCTGGGCGTAGACCCTCATCTGTCACCACATGTCCTAGGAACTTAATGTGCGACCGTCTCAACTGCATCTTCTCCTTGTTGAGTTTGATCCCCAACTGTTCACATCTTTGTAGTAGGGCTGTGAGTCTCTCATCATGTTGTCGGATAGCACTGTCACGGATTAGCGAGGTCTCCGTACACTAGATGGCTCAGTCTAGTAGGGTTCTTATATATCAAGGTCAACGCATATGAGAAGGAACGGTGATCGTGAACAAGCAACAAAGAACGAGGAAAATTTAATACTTTATTACAAGATATCTTCCTTTTGGTAAATATCTCAATTAACAAAATAAACAAAATAAAGAAATCCCGTAACCAAATCTTAATAGAACATAATAAACAATAACACTGAATCTTTCGATTATCAAATTCCACTTCCTTTCTAAGGTGGATTATACCGCTATACGACCATACACTAGGCGCCAAGTGTTATCTAAGAATAACTCCCATAATATAAATACACAGTATAAGCTAGTCCTCGCGGATTCTCATTACAGTAATATGTTACAACACACACATATATTTATATATATGTGAATACTTCATGGGTAATAATACCTCACTTCAAAACCCACAGAGAACTACTAATCATAATGCTGCAAATAATAGATACGTTCAATCAGAAAATAAACATTTATACTGGGCTAGTCCCATCTCGAATATATACGAACGTTTGTTGAAGTCAACACGCCGAGCTCAGAACACAATTAGAACGGTGTATCTCGGGCGCACGAGTGATGATGCCGGGCACTTGACGATTGCCGACGTACGCCGCGAATTCTCGAGTCGCGTCCATTCAATGATCGCACGATCGCAACGATTGCGAAGTCAGTTGAATACATTCAACTGAAAGACGAAACCGGGCAGTAGACGCTTACCGCCGGCCGCTACGAATTCGCATTCGGTCAAGCTTTCTGACGTTGTCGCTGTGAGACCGCTGTTCGGGGATGGCCCGTGCTGGGTGAGCGCGTCGCGATTATCGCTCATCGACGCAAATACGTTGGGGCCGACCGGAACGTTATCTCAAAGTATTGCTGACGTGGCGGCATGGTTTCTTCGAAGTTCGATCGAATAGTCACTCTGGACACTGAATATTACAGACATAGAAAAGCTTGGGAACGTAACCCACGTTAACGATTCCCACCACGCTTTAGACTTTCCTTGCCATTCTCTTGGCAGCAGGGCAACCTGTCTAGTTCAACCCTGGATCTGTCCCAGTCCTTCGCCAGCGCCCAGATCGCGAAATGCGTACAACACACGTTTATATAAGCAGACCTAATTATACATCATATGACAGGTTTCCATCATTTCTATTGGCTAATGTAATTATTACAATGAAACCACCTGCTTGTCTAGAAACACTAGCAACAGAATACCACGCTTCACTGAGCGCATCTGCAACGAGTTGCTGTAATTACGTAACTAAGGCGGTTGGTTAACAATATGTCTATCTACTGGCTTGACCTTCCTCATTTATAAAATTAAACCTCAGGAAAGTATATTTTAATACCCAGAAATAGCAGAAATGCTACAAGCACTCATCGTGGTGTCTCCACATCCTATCACCACAATGTCATCAGCTACACACACGACTCCCTCCATTCCATCTAGAGCTTGATGAAGCTTTCTTTGGAAGATCTCTGCAGACACATTGAGGCCAAATGGAAGACGCAACCATCTATAGCGTCCGAAAGGGGTGTTGAAAGTCGTCTTGAGAGACGAATCCTTGTCTAGCGTCACATGCCAGTAGTCTGACTTCAGATCTACGACTGTGAACACTTTGGCCCCCTGTAGCATAGGCAGGATGTCCTCTATCGTGGGCATCAAGTAGCGCTCCCTCTTGAGAGCCTTATTCAACTGTTGGGGGTCTATGCATACCCTGAGCTTGCCATTTGTCTTCACTGCTGTGACTAGGTTACTCTCCCATGCCGTCGGTTGCTCCACTTTCTCGATGACACCACCAGTCTCCATCCGTTGCAGTTCCGCTTTCACGTCATCTGATATGGCGTGTGGTATTCTTCTCACTCGACTCACCAAAGACAGCACTTCTGGGTCTGTTTCCAAACATTGCACTCCTGGCAGGGTGCCAACTTCATCATCGAACACGGATTGGAACTGTTTTACAATGTCCTGTGGTGTTCTGCACAATTCTAGTAGGTTGACTTCACTCTCATTAACCACATTTGACTCATTCACCGTGATGAGCTTCATCACTTCACTTGCTCGTAGGCCGAGTATCGGAGTCAGGTTCTCTTTGACAATCAAGCACTTCACATTGTACTTCTTCTCATTGGATGGGTTGCGCATCATCATTTTGGCAACTCCAACCGGCTTGATCTTGTCACCTGTCCAAGATTTCAGTGTTGTATCAGTCAGCGTGACATCTGTACTTTTTGGTACAAGTGCTTGAGGAAGAACATTCACAGATGATCCTGTGTCAATGTGGAATTTAACCGATTGACCAGAGTTCACCATCCTCAACTGCACGTAGATTTTACTCCTGTTCAGCCTGTGAACGTCCTCATGTGTTAGCTGCTCCACTGATTCATGGTCGCTGTCTACCTGGTGTGTTTCCCGTTGCTTACACACGATCGCAAAGTGATTCATCTTCTTGCACACGTTGCATTGTTTCCCAAATGCTGGACACTCTTCTTTCTTCATGACATGTTGTAATCCGCAGAATCTGCATTTCATTCTGTACGCACGGTATGTCTTCTTCTTCCTGTAACCCTTTGCGTTTGAGATTGCTTGAACATCATCACTGCAAGTTCCGTCACTCTGCTTCAGAATGCTGCGTAGGGTCATGCATGCTGTCTCCTCACTTCTGCATATCTGAATGGCTACTTCCAGGGTCAACGCACCTGTCGCAAGCAGTTTCTTTCTTGTTTCCTCGCTGTTAATGCCAAGTATCAGCCTGTCTCTGACGAGTTCGTCTTGCAGATTGCCAAAATTGCACCGAGCAGCTAACTCCCTCAACCTTGCCAAATACGTGTCACAATCCTCCTCTTCTTTTTGGTTGGATGAATTGAAGACGAATCGGCGGAACACGATGTTGGTATCGCCCACGCAGTGTCTCTGTAACACTGCAAATATGCTGTCAACGGTTGAGTGTTCTGTGCCGGCATTTTCAATTATTTTGACACACTGCTCCCCTATTGTGTATTTCAGAAGGGCGGCTTGGTACTCTTCTGTTTCATCATTCAGTCTTGACACGATAGCATAGTTCTGCCATTGCTTACGAAAACGTTCGAAATGTTCCTCTCTGTTCTGCGACAGGTCAATGGGTGATGGAGGGTTAATCCTTGCGACGTGTCGGCCCCTCGCCTTCGGTTGGCGTTGTTGTTCGTCATTTGACATCTTTTGACAGCTTCTTAACAAATACTTGTGCACTCACCGAAGTCTCTGTCTGCTACAGTGTGAGCGTCACCTGTTTTGCTTCTGACACCATGTTTCGTTAGTCAGTAAAAGCACATAGTTTTAGAGTCAACACTTTATTAGTACATACACCATGCCGGACGACTCCCGAACCCAAACGAGGCTCGCCGCTCAACGACAGGTAAGTGGCGCCGCCTGTCAGACAAGATACATAATAACGTAACATTAAGGCAATAATAATACTTATCAATCTGTAATTCCACTTGTTTATCAATTTTTCTGCACCACCATTTTCTACGATCTATCTCCGCCAAATAATGACTACATTGATAAATATTTACATTGGAATTGACATAACATTTTACTGCCGAGACAGCATTCTTGGTGCCGGAACAAGATAGGCGAAATTCACTTTTGTTAACTAATAATATAACGGAAAATCAGTTCAGGTTGATTGTGCAAGGGGAAAATATAAATCATTTGAATAAATCTCTGGCATTACAAATACGAACATTGATTGATAGAACAGTTCCCAGACATGCACATGACTCTCTGCTTGGCGCTACTAATTTGGCTAATTTCAAAATCAGGTGAACATTCCCAAGGGTAAATTATTGAAGTATACTATGTAAGGTATATATCTGGTTCAGATAGGAAAAGTCAGAATGATTCAAAATTGGGAACAACATGGGTGGGCTTTTGTAACTTCAGAAGACCAAAAACAATCGGGTAATGATCATGATTATTAAATAAACACAGCTAGTGCAAATTTACTTACACCGTTAAATGTTAGTGCTGCTAAGACATTCCATGACGTTGCTGCTCAGTACCTTCCTGTTCCGGCACCAGATGATGGCGTTTACGTTGTCAACAAGTTTCTTAACATACTTAGGTTTTGTTCACAAAGGACAGCCACATTTTTTAAGCATTGCAGTGCTAGCAACTACCCTTAATTGCCTTGACCGTTTAAAGTTGTTGGAACTGTATTTTGTTTCTGTCCCTAAAATAACTATCGGTTTGTCTAGACTGTTCCCCGCAAGAAATAATCTACAAGGTCGCAGTAATGTTTTCATTTGTATCCAGTCCTTATTGCATATTTGTCACCAGGCCACTAAATTAGAGGTACTACAAATTAAGAAAGGTAAGTAATTTAAACTTCTTCATGATCCAGAGAAACCAGCAGCCACAACATCTTTCCCAGGTAGACTCACTTTAAGACATCCCCATAATGCAGGTTTCAGGAGGAAGGGATGACCCATGTCTACAAATAGTAATGCTTATGAGATGAAATTCCCTGTTTTAAACACGGCTGACCCCTATCAACCCTCAGGTCAAAATTCCACATAATGCTAGAGAAAGATGGGATGGGAGGAAAAGATCTTTGCATAAGAAATGTGGTTTGACAATAAGTGAGGTAGCTTCAGAAGATGCTCACATTTTGACCTACAAACTTAAAAGTTAGCAATAGCACGTTTACACAAAAAATGCTTCAGTTAAAACAGGAATTAACATAGTTCACTCAGGGTAAGTTCAGTTAAACGAGCAGTCAGTGTAGCTACACCAGTGGTTAGTGCAGTTGCACCATTGGTTTGAGTAGCTACACCAGTGGTTAGTGTAGTTACACCATAGTCAGGCCTGCATGCAGTTTACTCAGACCGGGAGTTAGTATAGTCAGGCCAGGAGTTGGCAGTCAGACCAGCAATTAATAATCAGACCAGGATTTAGTAGCCAGACCAGCAGTTAAAGTAGTAAGACCAGGAGTTAGTATAGTTAGACCGGCAATGTAGTTAATGTAGTCAAACATGCAGGTAATATAGTTAGATCAAGAGCAACTTTACTTAGACCAGGAGTAGATTTACTAAAACCAGGGGGTCAGTGAATTAAAAAATTAATTAGTAATTAAGATGATACAATTTTTAATTACTAATTATTGACTGTAATAACGTATAGCTAATGTAGTTTTTACTGTCCTAGATATTAAATCAGGACGAAATTGTTAGACGCTACAGCTGCATTGGGGTAACAACGTGGTGATCGTCTTTGTCAAGCCAGACAAGAAAAAACAAACGCCTCTTTTCAGAGCCACAATTCTTTCATTAAAGAGTTTGCTACCATCATATCAGTGTTCAATAGAAACTAAAATGTACACATGTGAATAATTAAAATGTACTGAATAAATCAACTGAATGCGACTAACGTGAGAAAACCGTAGCTAGTCCATATCGTCTACAATCATTACCTACACGTATAGAGATTTTTGCTAGCTAACTGGCTGTATTTTAAATGTTTGGTTTCTGCAAATCGTGGTAACAATAACCATCTGCAAAATAAACGCCTTTAAGTTTAATGCTGTCGAAATTCAAATACGCATGCATATCATACATGTTCGTTACCAAATCAACACACTTTGATAAAGTCTCTATTTTGAGGAAACGGGCTCTGCAGATTATATAATGACTAGTTTACATTATTCAAATCAATCAATACGCACACTTCCATCAATCATCATCAAGCACATTTAATGACATTCTGGCATCCTATGACATGAAACAACACGTTACCTTCTCAACACACATAAATAGCCTCTAGCTCGATCTCTTAATCACCCGTTTGTAACAATATTCAGACACCTACTGCTTCAGATGGTTTATCAGACCACCACACTGTCATTGCTGATCTCAAAGTTCCTAGAATTCCCGTCGAGTCCAAACACAATGTGTTTTACCGACCGATCCATAAGATTGACATTGCTGCATTAATGACAGACTGCATTAAATCCGACCTCATCAGTAACCCCAAAGAACACCTGTCAGATCTGTGTCGACAGTACTGTCAAGTACTCAAAGATTTACTTAATAAACATGCACCCCTGAGATATAAATATGTGTCCCAAAAGCCACATGCTCAATGAATGACGCCTGAAATTGTACAATCTAAAAAGCGCCGGCGCTCTCTTGAACGTGTATGGCACAAATCACGCTCGCCTTTGGACAGATCACGATATTCTAAACAGTGTCACTGCTGCAACAGACAAATGGCCAAAGCTAAATCAAATTATTACACAAATATGGTCTCGAGTAACTCCGATAACCCACGTCAGCTATGGAACTGCATAAATCATATTTTACACAGACGGCCGCCTCCATGTATACCTAGTCATGTGTCAGTCAAATCTCTGTGTGACTCGTTTTCTAGTCATTTCAAAGATAAAATAAGTCTTATACGTTCTGCTTTTCCATGTCACAATTTAAGTACTGTAAATGTGGACTCCCCACAAGTACATTCTCCACTTGTATTGTTTGAGCCAGCCACAGTTGATGAAGTGAGGAAAATAATAATGTCCTCCCCAAATAAGTCATGCGATCTCGATCCATTACCAACCATACTACTAAAAGCATGTCTTGACTCGTTACTTGGTACAATAACAAATATCATAAATTTATCACTTAGTTCGGGTAAATTCCCAGATGATTTTAAACACGCACATATAAATCCTGTTCTCAAGAAGACTTCTCTGCCAAAAGATGATTTCAAAAATTATAGGCCAATTTATAATCTTAGCTTTATTTCTAAGATATTTGAGAAAGTCGTAGCAAGCCGTCTAAGGTGTAATGTCAGCTCCACTTGTTTATCCAGTGTGCTCCAATCAGCATACAAACAATGTCATTCTACAGAGACTGCTCTCCTAAAAATACACAATGATGTTATATTAGACATTGATAAAGGCAAAGTAACTGCACTTACCTTGCCTGATCTGCCTGCCGCCTTTGATACCATTGATCACAACACTCGTGTCAAACGTTTATCAATGTGGTATGGCATATCGGCACAGCTCTGACCTGGTTGTCTTCATATCTAACCAATAGACATCAATGTATAAAGATAGATAATTACTTTTCAACCTCAATCCCCACCTCATGTGGCATTCCCCAGGGTTCCGTTCTTGGGCCTTTGCTTTTCACTCTCTACACTACGCCACTCAGCTCTGTAATCCAAAGTCATAACTTGGATCATCACCTTAATGCAGATGGCACACATATCTACATTTCCTTGGCCACGCCCGATACATGTCACTCCCTAAACCGACTCAACGATTGTCTCCAAGCTGTTTTCTCATGGATGACCTACAGCAAATTAAAATTAAATGCAGACAAAACTGAATTCCTCATCATTGGTACTCCAATGCAGTGAGGTAAACTTAATGACTTTTTCCAATATGCATCCTGAGTCAAAATATCACACCAGCAGCATCAGTACGGAATCTAAGAGTGACCTTTGATTGCGACTTCAATTTCAAACAACACATATCCCAAACGTGCCGTTGCTCTTTTTATCATATCCGTGATCTTCACCGCATTCGCCGATATATGTCGCTTTCTATCGCTAAGATTATCGCAATAGCTCTTGTTAGCAGCATATTAGATTATTGCAATTCCCTCCTTCATAATATTGCTATCAAGGGTGTTGCAAAACTACTCAATGCTCATACCAGCTAGACAAGCCAGACAACTTCGGTCGTCTAGTTCGAAGTTGCTATCTGTTCCTAGAGTTAAGGTAAAAGCTGGAACTCGAGCTTTTTCAGTTGCCGCGCCAACTATATGGAATTCGCTTCCCGTTAATGTTAAATCAGCAGAAAATATTGTTACATTTCGTCGTCACCTCAAAACCTATCTGTTCAATATCGCCTATCCTCCCTAGCTTCCTAGCACATCCATCCATTTGTTGACGACTTTCGCCTATCACACGAGTACGAGAATGCTTAATCCTTTGGTTTTGGTGCGCCACTGAGCTCGGATTGTCTGAAGATATTGGTGCGTTAGAAGTTATTTATTATTATTATTATTATGTTCTTTACCAAATCAGCAAAGTCTCAATGTGGGCAAAATTAGCGAAGTGTACGGAGTATTTGAGGAAACAGACTACCTGATACAGTGTATAATAAACAATTATTTACACTATTCAAAACAATCAATACGCATTTATTGTCGTCCGATTTCAAATACACTAGCACACCATGCATGTTCGTTACCAAATCAGCACAATTCGATATCCAAAGTCTAAAGGTTGGCTAAATTTGCGAAGCGTACGGAGTATTTGAGGAAAGAGACTACCTATTTTAGTGTATAATGAACAGGTAGACGAGACATGGGCATATCCAATATTTTTTCTTAAATGCCATAGTCGATTCAATATTTGAAAAAAGCGGGCGTTAACAAGAAGCCAATATTTTCCTTCAAATCGGAAGGAAGTTATCGGGATTGCGCGCGCACAGGTAATTTTCCCTTCCAAACGGAAGGAAGTTAACACCGGAATTATTGCGCGCGCAGACATTACCGCCGATTTACCAAATACCCGTGACCTGCGAACTGGCCGGGGCGGATTGAGTTTATTCGCTGGTTTATTCAGTAGAGTTATATAAAGCACCGTAACTTAGACAGTGGTATCTAGAGGTACGCTCTCAACGTTCAATATAGTGAATGGTGTTTTCAAATATGGCTGAGACTTAGTTGCCAGTTTACTATTGAGGCTCGACTGTATCATTGCAGTGGTCTTCTCTGTAACCTTTCAAAGGCAATGAATGGTACTTTTCAAATACCTTTTTGAGTACCACTGACACCTGATAATTTATCATTGAATGGTCCAGTGATACTGAATGGTATTTTCAAATACCACTGAGAGTCCTAATGGAACTGAATGATATGTTCCGATATACAATTAATATTACCACTGAGACCTACTGCTTCATCATTGAAAGGTACTGAATGGTATGTTCAGATACCATTGAGAGTACCACTGTAACCTGATTAATCACTGAATGGTCGCGTGGTACTGAATGATAAGTTCAAATACCATTGAGAGTACCACTAAGACATACTGATTTACCATTGAATGGTATTTAATTATATGTTCAAATACCATTGGGAGTATCATTGAAACGTGCATTATCATTTAATGGTCCAGTGGTACTGAATGGTATGTTCAAATACCACTGAGAGTACCACTGAGACATACTGATTTATTATTGAATGGTAATGAATGATACATTCAGATACAATTGGTAGTACTACTGATCACGATTTATTCATGAATGGTCCAGTGGTACTAAATGGTATGTGCAAATACCATTGAGAGTACCATTGAAACACTGATTTATCATTGAATGGTATTGAATGATAAAATGATGTTTAATTATCATTGACAGTACCATTGAGACACTGATTTACCATTGAATGGTCCAACGGTACCGAATGGTACTCACCCAGGTAACCCTTAAAAACTGCAGTACGAAATCCATCGCCTGTCATTATACTCCAAATCTGGCTCTGATTAACGCTAGATCCCTACGCAATAAAGCGACGACTATGAGTAAATCTATTATTCAGCATAAATGGGATGTGCTGGCATTCACAGAGACGTGGCTTAAGAAGAACGGAGACGATGCGATAATAGCCGAAGTAACCCCGCCCGGATATACACTCCAACATGTCGCCCGTGCGTCTGGTCGTGGCGGTGGAGTGGCAATTATACATCGCGCTACATACAAAACAAAATTGCAACCGAAGTTCAGTTCAGTTCAATTCAGCGTTCAGTTAAAATACACATGGCTTCAAAGTAAAGCGATCGCTTGCCAACATAAATCACAATCCTTTATTGTCCCTTGGGAGGACATTTATTTGGAGTGTAACAGCTTATTGAAACAAATAAAACAAATGTACATGTAATATAAAAATTTAAAAATAGTAAAAGTTATATCGGTTAAGACAAATAAAATGAGTAAACATGTTAAATAAGTTAAAATAAGTGATGGAGTTGAAAGCGGCGGCCAGAAGGAAGCAGTTTATAGGATGGAAACAGGGAATGTTCGGGGTCTGAGGAGATCGTCCTTCCCTTTCTTTCTGCCCGTTGCCCGTACAGATCCTCTAGACGGGTCGGTTTTTTCCCATCACCTTGCCAGTAACCTTGACGGTTCGTGCCAGAGAGTTGCAATGCACAACACTCAGGCCACCGCACCACACAAGGAACCCAAATGTAATAGAGCTTTAGATGTAGCATCTATGGAATGTTTACAGAAAAATCATCATTTTGGATAATAAGCTTAGTTGGGTTATCGTTTGCTATTGTACGTTTCTTGACAACATTAATTACATGTTTGTTAAATTCATTTGAAATGTCTTGTTTATTTAGACATGCTAAACCATCTTCCGTAGTGAATTATTTCATTCATATTATAGTTTTTAGTTTAGTTTGTGTTTAGTACTTCACCGATTGTTTTCCACATTTATTTTATTGTACACTTGTATTCTTGAAACAGTTTGTTACAGTGCATTTTTAGATAGTCTAATAACATAAGTTAATTTGTTTTGGTTTTATATATATGTTAATTAGTTTTATAAATATGTTAATTAGCATTGACCATTTGACTATTTACTGAAAATTTCTTTTGATTTACCCAACATCCTTCCATTTTGTCATTTGCTATACACCAGTGAAGATTTGTAATGTTCGTTCTCAAAACAAAGTGAGATTATGAACTGGCCACATATACCGTATACATTACGTACCATGTATTTTGGTTCCCCTCGATATTTGGGAGCATACGTTAAGGTTTCATAAATCGTTTCTATGATGTCTAAGGCTTCAGCTTTTGGGCGCTACCTCAGGTACGATTCTGGATAAAAATACAACCACAATCACATAAAATAACAACATAAAAATAATAATGTCTATCGTATAGTTGAATTCTTTCACAAAATACTACTATCGTCAGGCTTATATCAATAGGCATGAATACGATAGAAATTTTAATTGAAGAATGTTCTAACTTACTGATGACAATACACTAAAATATAAACGGGATGACTGATGCATTTCAAAAGAATACCGTCTACCTCCGTCACTTTGTGAAGGTCGTCGAAGTATGGGAATGTGAGTGTAAGGTCACGAGAAGCGAGACGGTCGTAAGAAAGTCTCTGGACGCCACCTTTCCCCGATGACGCCACGTGCAGTGGAAGATGACGTCACAGCAGATACTGACAGGTGTGCGCAACGGAACCTTGTTCGGCATGATTCAGTGCGACATTCGCATACCTGAAGAATTGCGCGTCCACTTTGGCGAGATGCAGCCCATCTTTAAGAACGTCAACATGACACGTGACGACCTCGGACCGTTCATGCTTCGGCACGCCGAAGAACAGGACATCATGTCGACTCCGCGCCGCACCCTGGTGGGGATTTATAACGGTGACAAGACCTTGCTCGCCACACCTCTGTTGCGATGGTACTTGGAGCATGGACTGGAGATGACGCACGTCTATTAGGTCGTTGAATACACTCCGAATCCGTGCTTCCGACGATTCGGCGAGGCAGTGTCCGCGGCCCGTCGTGAGGAAGATATCGACCCTGACAATGCCACCATCGCGGACACGAATAAGTTGATGGGGAATTCGAGGTACTGCACGGAGGCGAAGGTATCGCTCATGATCAATGATCGACGATTTCGGCAGCTCGAGCTCATCGTCGACGATGCCTACGAGATCGAGATGAGCAAGAGAAGTGGCAAGTACGCCACTCCCATACACGTAGGCTAATTTGTGTTGCAGTATGCCAAACAGCGCATGTTGCAGTTCTGTTATGACTCCGTCGATAGGTACCTGGAACGTCCACTGTTCGAGTACTGTGAAACCGACACGGATAGCGCGTACTTAGCTTTGGACGGCGAGTCCGTCGGTGACCACGTGAACCCGTAACTACGAGAACATTACTTCCGGCACCGCTCCGAATGGCTGCTGTCCGAACGTTGCAGCGACTATCACTGCGAGTACGTGCGATATCGCCTCGCCGGACATATGTGGGCCGGCACAGAGTCCTGCTGCATGGCACGCAAAGTCTACGATAATAGGACTTCGGGTCTCTTCAAAGTCGAGTGGGTTGGGTATTCTTTCGTGGGTCTATGCAGCAAGACGTACTATTGTTCCGGACCCACGGACAAATACAGTCCGAAAGGACTTATCAAACGGAAAGAACCGTGGGTTTCGGGTGAATCACTCGTCCTTCATCACCTACGTACAGGAACGCGCGGCCCTGACCTACTTCTACGCCAAACGCGTGGTCCACGATGACGGAGTGACCACGGGTCCCGTAGACGTGTAAAAGGCAAAGATCAGGCACTCGAACGTCATAATCGATCATGGCCGCACGATGGAAACATCCTTTCACGTGCATCATCGCCGGGTCGACGGGATGCGGTAAAAGTACTTTTGTGACGCGCATGCTACATCACGCCGTCACGATGATCGATCCGCCACCAAATAAGATCACGCGGTGTTACGTAGAATGGCAAAGAGCTTACGCCACGATGAATGTAGTCGATGTCCAATGGAAGCGTTACCGAGCGACAGCTTGTTCGGTGCGTCAACGAGGAACCTCGTGGTCATAGACGATCTGATGGCGGAAACGGACGAACGGGTCACGACCTTGTTCACGAAAAAAGTCATAACAAGTAAACGTCCGTACTGTATCTCGTCCAGAACCTCTTTCCGTAAAACAAGGAGAGTTGCACTATCAGCCTGAATTCTCACTATATGGTGGTCTTCAAGAATCCTCACGATTCCTCTCAGATAGTTCACTTGGCACGACAGATGTATCCGAGTCGTGTATAGTTTGTACAAGACGAGTTCAAAGACTCCACGTCTGTACCGTACGGTTATCTCTTGGTCGATGTCAAAGAGGACACGCCCGAGTATATGCGTCTACATAGGGCCATTTTCCAGACGACGGCGTTCAGTACGTGTAACTCCCAAAGGTATATAAAGACCGCGCATGCGCCCCGCCTCTTCACTTACACGATGTCTGAGCTCAGGAAGAGACACCTTCTCTGCATACAGGCGCTGAATAAATACAAGAGCACTATATTGAGGAAAACTATCTTCGCCAACGCCGACGCCGATCTACTTTGCGCATTGGCCGTGTGCGCCTACAACATATTGAAAAAGAACGTACCATTGACCCCGGTACATAGGCGACGGTTGAGTAAGTATAGCATAGAATGAACCTACGCTAGTTGGGACGAAGAAGCGTGTCGGCGGCCAGGAGACGTCAAATCTTACTCGAAAATAACCAGGTGGTGAAAGACAGACCGGAGGTTTCCTTTCGGCTTTCCTAGCTCCTTTTCTTTAGTGCCGTCTTTCTTCCGCTACTGAAAGAGATGCTATTCAAGGCGGGATGGAACACGCACGGAAAATGTCCGTGTTGGACCCGCGAATTCTGGACAGTCTTCGAGCCACCACCACACCTGTAATGACGGATAGGCTAGGAAAAAAGATCCAAGTCCTCGATGACGAGATGTCGGCCATTCTCAACAGAAAAACGAGATGTCGCGTGGACAGAGCTCGGAGGACTAATTAACAACGGAGTTCCGGTACCGGAAGTAACGTGGTGGATCTAGTGAACGATCTGTTCCACGCGAGAAAGACCGCCGGAGATCCGACGGGATGGCGGGTGTTTCCATGACAACTCGGCGGCATCAATCTACCCATGGAGTTGGTAAGCAATGAGTCCAGGAAATTACTCATTCAAGAGGGACAAAGTGCAGCGGTGTCACAGGTGGCACCCAAAACTTTACATTCGGTCGGTAGAGAACGGCGAGCGCTGCGTTGGACACCCCTCGCGCGTCGACGAATGGAACAGTCCGCCCTACCAACCCCGCCGTCGGAAAGACGCAAGGCGACGGATGGATGGAAGAGTCTTTAAAGGAGGAGGTCCGTCACGAATATATGGCATAATGACCGTCATAGACCCACGGGCCACTTGGCGTTGTCTCTTCACCGCTGTCACCTACGCCGGACTTCACATTGACGCAGGCAATTCATTCGACTATCTGATTCGTTTACCGACGCCATGGTTCACCACCGTTCCAGCCTTCGAGAAGTCTACTTCGACCTCACAAAGGTGGGAATTTACGGAGGAATAGAGTCCTTGCGACGTGTCACACGTGTACCGAGGAAAGTCGTCCAACAATGGCTATCGGAACATAACGCCCATACCCTACACAAAACGATGCGAACTCATTTCAAGAGACGACGCGTTGTCGTGGGTGGACGGAATCAACAGTGGCAGTCTGATCTCGTCGACGTGTCCAGTCTGAAAAAAGACAACGTGGGTACAACTTTTCTATTCATGG